>JAQHUG010000457.1:39866-92355 GCA_028555095.1 Dicrostonyx torquatus | reverse complement strand
GTAAACCAGGCTTGCCTTGAACCATCCTAATTTTCTTATTTGGTTCTATGATCCATTTTCCACAGGAAGGAATTAAGGGTTACAAAAAAGAAACAGTGAGAGGCAGAGCCAAGAGCTGGCTGTTTGAACAAAACTTAGATTGAATAGTGTTGTACTTAACTAAATTGCTGTACCTTGAAAGAAGATGTATTAGCAGACTTTGATTGCAGGGATTTGGGGTACTCAATGTCTGCTTATTGAGGTTAGGAATATGTCTCACCAATTACTGCATAGCCCCCAGGTAAGATCTTGTAGAGGAAGTCATCAAATAAGATACCCTCAGGGAACAACATGGCCATGATCTCTCCTACCAGCCTTCCAAATGCAGCTCCTAGAGGTAGATAAAGAAGGGTAATATTACGATAAATTGTCTTTGCCTCCATGTTTTCAGCATAATCTGTGCTTAGACACAAACTCCCACTGTGCTAGGTTTTTCCTTATTTTCTCACCACCCACCCAGATTATAGCTATCATTATGATGCCATCAACCCTTACCTAGCACAAAAACAGGCATGAAGCCTCCACAGGGTATGGGCATAGTGGTGGCCACAATGGACATCCAAAACTAGGATTAAAAAGAAAAGAAACATTAGAATACCCTTTCCAAAAGTATCTCCATGCCCCTCTCTCCTCAGTGCCCTCCTCCTTCCTTCTTCCAGAGTCATAACAGAAATGCCCTGGGATAGCTAACCCTTTTGGAAACCTTGTCTGTCACCATTCTCCAGATCCTGAAAAACTTGGTGCCTTCGGGCTAAGAGATCAACAAAGACATCAGGATAAAAAGGTTCCTCTGGATAACTCAAATCCTTCCAACTCTTAGGGACTATATTTTCCTTTTGGCAATCTACAAGGAAGTTCCATAGGATCCCTCCTTCACTGTTCCCAAAAGACCCTCACCCAGTGAGCTCAGTCAGCCCACCCCTACTCTGTGGAGTAGTCTGAGAACAAAGCTGGAGGCTGCTTTTCCCTGCTCAGTTTATTTTTATAAAAGAGCCCCAGATCAATGTGGCAGATACTTTAAAGTCTACCGAATTTTTGTCTGGTTAATTTAGCTTTGATTTGATCATTTACAAAGCTATGCAGAAGGTAAGCCTCATAGGGACCTGAAGAGAATACAGCTTTGTTTGAGCCTTTGTCTTTGATATCAATCTACCTTAAACAAGGATCAAAATGATATCTGGATCCTGGGGACATAGTGATAGAGTATATTCTTAGAATCTGTGAGGCCCTGTGTTAAATCCCAGTACTGGAAAAAAAAATCTGTCTTGGCTGTACCACAGGAGCCAACTGAGAACCTGATTAGTCTTTCAATATACCAGAAAAGATATCCAAGGTCAGTTTTGCAAGGCGCTGTTCCAACAGAAATTGGGACAATTATAGTAAAAGCAATGTGTAGACTCTGAGGCAAAGAATCCAAAAGAATTGAGAAATACGGCATAACAAGAATAATGATGAACATTAAATATCTAAAGAAGAAATAAAAGCGTGAGACATAGTTTGGAAAGTAATTCCGGTGTAAGTTAATCAGTCTTAGGAAAGGATTCCAAACCAATTAGGTACAAGATGAAAACAGCCAAATGCCTGAACAAGATGTTAATATTAAAGTATTTGTATTGGGCAGTGGTGGTGAACGCCTTTAATCCCAGCACTCGGGAGACAGAGGCAGGTGGATCTTTGTGAGTTCGAGGCCAGCCTGCTCTACAAGAGCTAGTTCCAGAACAGGTCCCAAAGCTATAGAGAAACCTTATCTCAAAAAACCAGGAAAAAATTTACAGTATTTGTATCCTTGAATCATGAGTATGAAACACTAATGAGAAATAAATTTCTTAATTTTATGAACTTTAGAAGGCATTCTTTTAAGGCAAAGCTAAACCCAAGAGACAGTTAGGAAGATTCCAAGAAAATTTAGAAGTGTGAGATGCAGCAAAACAAAAATATCTACTTCATGTCAGAATATGATCATCGAGACGGTTGAGAACTGAAGTTAAATGTGCAAAGCAAAGAGGGCGCAGACTGACAATATCTTGGAGGAAGAAGGTGACCAGCTCTATTTCTGCATTCTCTTCACCGGCACAATGCTCTATAAGTGTAGGTAGGAAGCAACTAAAGAAAGACAAGTTGATGATAGAAGAGCACCCATGCAAAACAGTACAAGATTCTCAAAGCTTCATAGTCAGTAAAACACTCCAAAGTCAAGTTCATCCAGAGAACGTGTTGAAAATGCAGATGAGCAGAGGTCTCTGAAGACTACTGTATTAGACAGTCTGGAGGCAGGATTCCATGCACTTGTTGCTTAAGCTCCTTCAGTTATGACATTTAACACACCAAGAAGCATTACACTCTCATGTACCATCTCTTTAGAATAAGTACATGGAAGTCACAAGGGATTCTGTGAGCCCAGGTTATTTGAAAGCTCCAATGATAGAGGTGATGGGTGATGGATAGGTCTAATTTCAGAAGGTAAAGTAGATTCACAGATAAGAGTAAAAAATAGATCAAGACCGGAGGTACTGAAGTTACAACTCCCATGGCACAAAATGGGGTGACTGAGATTAGCAAATTTTTTAGCTATTGGCACATGAAGAAAAAAAAAAAGAAACCAAGAGTGATGTGGCACACAAGGAACTTCTAAGATTTTAAAGATCTAGTTCTAAAGAACTGAGAAACTAGAAACCTGTTATCACTGACTTCATTATATTTAGACCCATCACCAGAAGGAATAATATGAAAATCAGGCAAAAAGTCTTCCACAGAGAGCCTCAGAGTATGCTAAAACTCAACAACAGGCAATGCTGTTAGCCTTATTAAAAGGGAGCAGAGATGTTGGGATTATATTCATGTTCATGGGAAATCTCTTGCTTTTCAGCACTCCACTCCATACCTCACACTCCATGAAATTGGGAAAACTGGGGAAGTAGGAGGTTCCTTTCACCAATATTAAGAAACAACTGAACCAAGCCTGGAACCTACCTCATGAACACTGCCAGAAGGCCACATGGACTAGATTTCAAATCCCAATAAAGAACAGCAATTCTAATCCTACTTTGGATTGAACACAATTTGAGTGTCTCGCAGGATTCCATTTGGAAATTTCATCTCTCCTGTGAGCTATCAAGAGGGCGAGGACCTAATCTGGCTGTGGTGCTTAGAAGTGGAGTCTTCGGAAAGTTTTTAGGATTAGGCGAGATGCTGGGGTGAAATGTCAGGGTGGCTTCATAGCAGCTCTCCAAGGAGCAAGAACGGAGGGGATGCACAGACACAGGGGCTTCTTGCTGCTTACCATGTTCTACAGAGTTTAGGACTTTACTAGCAAAAGCACCGTCACTGCTATGACCCTGTGACCTTGGATGTCTATAACTGTGAGCCAAAAATACTCTCTTCCATATAAGGTAGAGCCTGCCTCAGACACTTAATTATAATAACGAAAATAGATGAATATAGGTACTTTTATATTTTTAATTTGGCTACATGTTCTATTTTTCACATTTGGAAACAAAATGAGAGTACTGTTATGAGCCCAATGATTAAGCAATGAGAATGCCAGGAAGCGGTGACCGGTAAAACTGAATTTGCAGCAAGGAAGACTTTGGAAATTAGAAATATTAAAGAATATTGTAGACCTGCAAACTCTTGGGCTTGAAATATATCCCAGAATGTATTTCTTTTCCTTATACACTTACAATGTGAATGCTTTCTAGGCTGTAATTCAGTGAGAAGTTAAGTACAGTGACATACAGATGAGTCCTTCTATACCATCGGAGCAGGGCTCTGAAAATAAGCAGGACTTTATGAAGATACATAGCTGGAAATCTGGGGCTATGGATAAGGTAAGGAGTAAGTGTTGAAAAAAAATCTATTTTACTTTTAGAAAACTTTTAAAAATTTTGACATTTTAACTGCCTTAGAGGAACTTAAGGTAAGATAACATACCTAATAACATACATACATACAGTTTTGACTAACATACAACCTAAACCAATCTGTATCACTACTAGATCATAGATACTGAAATCCCATCGAAACATGGACCTGGTTACTGCAGATGTGATCATAGACTTGATAGGCAAGTTGCAGTCCACATGTTGGGGCTCAGCTTTCAGGAGAGGACAATTCAAGGTTGCCTAGGTTACTTTACTTTCCATGTTCCCCCACAGCTCAACCAGTATGGAAAGTGAGAAATTATAAATTAGAGAAGATGACAATTACAAATAAAAATCTAGACATCAAACACCTAACAAGATTCTTGGAATATTTCATGAAAAATTGTCACATATATTAAAGAAAGAAACAAAGAGGGTAAAATAAAGTGTCCAAAATATGGATGCTATAGATTCAATTAGTTCACCTTTCGTGAGGTAGGGAAGAAGAAATCCACAGCAACCCTTAGGAGCCTAAGCCTGAGATCTAAGACCTGATGTGTAAAGCAATTGGAATCTTTGATAATAATATCATTGAAAAGTACATTAACAGGTAGCAGCAGAAAACAAGGAAATGTAAAATTAGCCAAAGGCCAATGACCAAGAGTTATGTATTCGGCAATGCTGTTTCATGACATTTATTGAATAAATGAATTCATTGTATTATAAGATCAATATTGATATAGCAGTGATCCATATTCTTGTACAACACAGAATCACAAAAGTATAAATAAGAGCAAGGTATTCAAAAGCATGAGCGTTTAGGCTGGACAGAGACACCTATTCTTAAGTCATGCTGTTAGTACAAGAGAAGTCATCAGGAAGGAAAAAAACAAACAATCGTCATCTAAAACAGGTATCACTCCAGGTTTGGAAATAAAAAAAAAACTTTGAACAGGGTAGTAATATGAAGCCTCTACGTTTATAATTTGTTATGGGTGGATCTGAAAAAGAAAGGCTGTAAAAGGTATTATCTCTGATTTCCTAATTAGGAAATGTAAGGAAAAACTGTTCTAGTCTAGAAAAATCCTTGTACTCTCACTGCCTAAGTGGAGAATAATTACATTTGTAAAAATTACTTAAAATCATGAATAAGGTTGATTTGGTATTTCATCACCTTCAGATCTCCAGGAAAGAAACGGGAGAGCCGAGTGCAAACCACGCAAAAGGGAACAACAGCTCCGCGGAGATTAAGTATCTAATTATCTAACACGTGGGAGGAATTCGGGTAATTGGTCTGGGGTTCTTACACAGTTATCTATATTGCTAAACTCTGTCTTGTTCAAATGTACTTGGCTGCTTTGATGCCTTAAAAAGATAACAAGTGGAACTATTAGGAAGGCTATTAGAGTTATGGCAAACATCACTATGTCGACATGAGTGGAGCAATTAAGCTACACCCTGGTTACTTTGATAGACAGGCAATTTATGCTGTGGTTTCCTCACGGCTTCTGTCTAGGCTGGACACAGACCAGATGAAGTTCTGCCCTTCCTGTACAAGGCCTGGCTGGGCTCCTCTACTGACAACAGAAGCAAAGAGGGGCTGTCGTGGGTACCTTCATGATGAAGAAGAGAAGGATGATGATGACCACGTTGACCTGGGGGTGAATCCACACCGCCGACTGGCCCAGGCTTTGGGGGTCACCTATGTGTTTTACCCATGTATTGTTGTCAAACAAGGTACTGATGGCTTCACGGGGCATCAGCTGTGAGGAAAAAAGCAGAGGAGCCAGGTTTTCCAGCACATACCGTACCTCCTGTATTAGAGAACTCATCCCCAGCCTCATTAGTCCAGGACTCTTTTTTGTTCTGCTCTCCTGGAGAAAAATCTACCCATGGGCAAAACTCCATAAGCTCCAAGTCTGAGCAGCAGCCCTACCCTTGGCTTAGAGACGCAGCCACAGACATGACCTAACCCCCTGCCCTCAGGCGCCACTAGAGCTGACCTCTCCAGCCATGAATTGACCCATTCCTGGTGGAAAGGTGAGCGAGGCGATGACAAAGGTAACAATTCCAGGATATAGCAGGCGGCTGAAAAAGAAACAGAGTTAAGCCTATCCCCCACTTAGCCAGCCAACAATGCATCCACACGCAGCTTCCAAGCTGTTGCTTCCCTTAGTCTTCTATTCTTTGAGCCGAGCGTGTTCTCTTTGCCAAGAAAGTGGTGATCACTTGGGAAGCGCCAGTATGGCTAGCTCCTACCAACAGTATCAGAGTTTCCCACAGCTGCACACAGCAACCCCACCGAAAGCAATGGTTCTCAACCCTTTAATACAGTTTCTCATGTTGCGGTGACCCCCAACCACAAAATTATCTTGTTGTGACTTCATAACAGTAATTTTGCTACAGTTGTGAATTGTAATATAAAAACCTGACATGCAGGATCTCTACACATAGGCTGAGAACCGTTGACCTAAAGTTCCACCTAAAGGAGGAACTGCTGGGGAAACCAGAAGGTAAGTGGGTAGGGCAAGGGGAAGGGCAATGACTCACTGCTTAGCAAGAAACTGGCTGAGAGCCTTGTGCTTTCGGACACCGAGCATGACTTGGCGATGTAGATAAACGAAAACAGCTCCCAAGAACCCGCAGCAGATCCTGAGGGTGCAGGATACAGGCTTGAAGCTCTGAGCCAGACACTGCAGGCAAGCAAACCAGTAGCCTTGCCCTCCCCTTTCTACCAGCTGCCTCACAGTTCGTGCTTTGACTAACGCCCTCCACAGCTTATCCCGGCTCCAGTCCCTGCCAGCCCCCAACCACACCCCGTTCCCTGTTCCCCACACCCAGAAAGAGTGGTCCCACTGACCCAATGACAGCAAAAGCTGGGAGTTCCTTCAGGTCAAAAGGGAAATCCATTCGGAAATTAGTTCTGAACAGAGCGGTAATGGTGACTGTGGGACAAAAAGACCAGCATTATGGTGGGAACTCACAGAAAGCCACAGGTAGGCGGCGAGAGAAGTCATGTTAAAGTGTCTTCTCTTCCTTCAATCTTTTCTCCTCATTTAATTTCCTTTTTCCTACTAGCATCTCTCCATGGTCAAAACCTCTTCGCCATCATCTAATCCTTCCCTAGACCCCAAGCCTTGGTTTCCCAAACACCATCCATCCCTTGCTCCAGCCATACTTTCTGCCGCTGCGCCACCACCCCCATTTCAGCACCTCCACCTGGACCTCCCGTTACCAGCATCCTTGTTCCACACCGCCAAGACACGGAACACAAAGGCACTGAATGTGGCTGCAAAGAATCCTCGCCAGTAATTCCGAACGGCAAAGTAGGTAGAGGTGACCTCGATGCTGAACAGCACTCCTGTGGGGCAGGGAAGCAGGTCAGGTGCAGACACTCCCACACCTCCCACTGCTGGGATCTCAGGAGCTGCACCTTAACAGTGGTCGGGGAAGGGCCAGAGGGAAGTGATACCTTCTTGTTGTTCCTTGCAATAAACCACATTCTTGCCTATGGAAGTTTACCCCGCTCCCAGACCAGGAATGTGGGCCAATGAGATACAGAGAAGATAGGAAATGGATAGGCTCTTAACTCCCCGAACTTTAGGCTCAAGTGTCTGTGTACTACAAATAAAGGAATAAATGGGGTTGCTAACTGTCAAATATCCATGGAGATTTATGGACAAGTGAAATAGTTCTGCAGAAATATTAAAATGGAAGAAGGTTCCCGAGCAGGCAGCGGTCAGTACCATTGTCAAAGAGAGCTCAGGATTTGCATATTCCTTGACACCCCTTCTTATCTCCTGACTGCTTCCTACACTTTAGGGTAAGTTTATGAGAAATAAGAAAAATAGGATAGGACATTATGCAAGCCTACAGGATTCAATACTCCAGGAAAAGAAAGCTGGGGCACGTTAATGATGATGATACTTACAAAACGTGACCCCCAAGGACCTAAGCCAGGAGGACAGCCAAGGTAAGAAGAAGGTAAGTCATCATGCTTAGACAGGTGAATGAGAGAAAAGGAAAGCTGGCTAGTAGTCTCTAGTCCTTGTTCTGATGGGAGATGCTCAAGCAGAAAGTGAGGAGGGGGGAATGTAGCGCACACACCAGGAGTGCTGAGCCAAAGGAAGCAATGCCTACGCAGCCAGAAAAGCACCATTTGGAGCAAGGAAAGAACCTGCAAGATTCAGAATAAGGGAGTTGATCTTTGATTAAGTCATCAACAACATGACCTAAAACTTGGCTAAGCCACCAGGCAGTGGTGGCACACCCCTTTAATCCCAGCACTCAAGAGGGAGAGACAGGGGGATCTCTGTGAGTTCAAGGCCAGCCTGGTCTACAAGAGCTAGTTCCAGGGCAGGCTCCAAAGCTACAGAGAAACCCTGTCTCAAAAAAGGGGGGGGGATGAGAACCAATCCAAGAAGAAAACAAAACAAAACATGAACAAGGCAAACTTTGTCTTTTTCTTTTTTCCACAGTGTGAACTGTTGGTCTATTTGAGGCAGCCATTCCCTCCCTCTTCAGACAGCAGCTCACATAATAGGAATTCTTTCTCCCAATCTGTATTCAAAAGTCACATCTCTCAAATCCTTCCAGTCGGGGACAGTGATTAGTCACATCGAGTCTATGTACGAAGGAGATGGTAGCTGGGTGCTACTGTCTGCTGGAGCCAAAGCTGTTTTGGCAGAGGATTTTCCCAATGTCTCCTCTGGAAAGTCATCCCAATCTTCTTCGTCAAGTAGAGACCATTCATTTCTCATCCTACTCTCTTGGTATTTTGGGTTATTTTATCTTCCACTTTCAGATCTAGCTATTTGTCCACTCTGCTGAGTTTCTCCGGGGATTGGAGGTTCCTTGGAAACTAAGTCCTGGCACAGTGGTGAGCGCTCCATTTGGAGCTCTATGCCTATATTGGGATGGACAGGATACGCGATATGGAGGAGGAAAGAACACAGCAGGGGAATTTTAAAGAATGGAGCCAAGGGGGTTGGAGAGATTGCTCAGAGGTTAGGAGATGGCTACTCTTTCAGAGGACGCAGGTTCAATTCTCAAGACGCCATGGCAGCTCATAACTGTCTATAACTCCATCTCCAGAGGATCTGACACCCTCACACAGACATACATGTAGCAAAAGCACCAATTCACATAAAATAAAAATAAGTAAATTATGTCAGGCAGTGGCAGCCACATGCCTTTAATTCTAACACTTGGGAGGAAGAGGCAGGCGGATCTCTGTGAGGTAGAGGCCAGTCTGGTCTACAAAGTAGATTCCAGGACAACCAGAGTTACACAGAGAAACCCTGTCTTGAAAAACCAAAATTAATATTAATAATAATAATAATAATAATAATGGAGCTGAATGCAGAGCTATGTCAGCCACTCTTCCTGCCCTGCTCTTCAAATCCTAAGGAGGAGAAGTCTATAGTGGATATCAGGTAGAATGGGTCTTTTTCCTTTGCTTTGCCATAAATAAAAGTAAAAATCAGCTTTACTTTGCCTGGGGGCAATTATCCAGCTTAAATGTTACAACCATCTCCCTGCCCCCATGATGTAGACCTGGGGGGCTTTTTTGTAGCAGTCTGTCGTGGTGTGATGAGGAGTGAGAACTAATCTTCCTATTACCTGAGACAAGCGTAAGACACACTGCTGAAAGAAAAGAGAGCTTTAGAAACATGAGCAGCTGCTAGAAACCCTGGTGTCTTAGGTCTGGAACGCTGTTCTCTTCTTCCACTCTGAGCTCCTCCTCTAATTTCCTCTTCCTGCTCCCATGCCTCTGGCCACCTCTGTCCAGTGAAGGCATTGCTCTTGGTCTCCATCTCCTGCTACTTGCAGACATAATTGCTTTCTCAATTTCACTTATGCCTGTGGCATCAGCCATGGGCACAGGCTGCTGATAGATTTACCTCAGTTCCTGGATTGTAGACTCATCAGCCTAGCTGCCTATTTTATGTTAGTTGACCATGCCATAGGAACTTTAAACTCAATATCCTCCTAGTGAAATGTGTACACTCTCCTCCAGATTCAGTTCGCTTCCTGTGTCCTCTTCCATCGTCATCACCATCACTATCTACTGCACTGCCAGCGTTGTGAGCATGGGTGTTGGCACAGAACACCTACCTTCACATAAAAGCAGCCACCAGGCAGCATCAATTTGACTTGATTCCACTTGAGTTTCTCAGCCCCTCCTCTACTTCTTTTGCTGCCCAGTTCTGTCTGTCATCATCTAGCATCAGGACCATGACAATAGTCTTCTCGTTAATCTTAGATCAATCCTGTTAATCCACAACCACTTCTATCCTGCACACATGTGCCAAGGGGATTGGACAGGCAGGTTGAGCTAACTGTGTCACTTCCTTGTTTTAAATCGTTCCACGGTTTCACTTCACCCACAATGATACCTCATAAAGTCACTCCCATGAGACGAAACAAGTCCTATGACATGACAAAGGGGCCTTGGGAGGAAATGTTGTTTGAAGGGTGTTCACAAAGCATTCCAATGCCTCGGACGTTCTGATAACCCTTCCAGTCCATTGTTTTAAAACTACTTACTTATTCCTCTTTAATCCTGCATTTTTTAACCAACTGGAACTTGCAATGGGTTTTAACCCACTACAGCGATTAACACCAGGAAGATGTGTGCTCTGTAAAATGTATTTGGGCAAACACTTCCCTAGAGATTAAAACCTGTATTCCTCTGTATGACTTCTGCCGACCTTCATGACTCAGCCCCACTTATCTGTCCTGAGTCACTTCCTACTATACTTTCCCATTCTCCCCAGTACTACTCATCACCATAAGGGCAGATATTGACTTTGGATCCTGTCCATTCTCTTCAGAGTTGCCTTTGCTCCTTGCAGGCTCCTACTTACTAATTACACCCATGACAAACACTGTCTCTTTCGTAAAGCTTCGCAGGCTCCCCCAGGCTGCCTTGAAGGTTCATTGCACTTTGCCTAAGGAATTAAGGCCACAGAGTCATTAATTGCCTGTGACAATCTCGGTGCCTCCCTCCCTGAGCCCTGTGAGAGTGCAGGCCCACAATAGAATGCTGAATTGTATTTCCTTGATCAGCATAGGGAACTAGGAGTTGCCTATGTTGTGAGTAAAAGATCTCAAAACTACATTTTTTCTTTCATTTATTCTATATTCATAAAAAAGAATCAAGTACTGCCACCTGCAGATAGGCCTGTCATTTGCAGCATAATGCACACAGCCTGAGCATAGCCCCTTCACTTGCAAGTGCTTAGCAATTTCTTGTGTCAAGAGCAACGCTTGACCGTAACTTTTCTAAGGGGAGGTCCCTGTTCTTGTCACAAGACCAGAAAGAAACTTTTGACTCCTCATAAGCTGCAGTCTCCGGAAGAGAATGCAGGTTCTCTTCACCTTAAAATGTTTCTAACAAAACCAAAACAACCACAAATACTTCTTTTATTTGGAAGGCTGGGGGGTAAATGAAGGCAGCGTGTGTATAAATATAGGTGTGAGCCTCTGATGTGCAGAAACTCAAACACACTAGCATTCACTGACAGGGGCTAATGGCTTTAATGACTGGAGCTGACAACAGAAGTGTAAATGGGATGCCAGTGGTGCACATGCATCCTGGATCTGCATACGCTGCGTGCTTCCACCATGTGTGAGCACGGCAAATGGGAGACGCCCCCACTGATTCCGACCTCTCACCCATACGCCATTTCTGAGCCAAGACATTTTAGATACCTGGAAAACTCAGCTATGAAAAGACTAATTGCCATTTTGTCATTGAAACAAGCCTTTTAGCGGCTGGTTGTTTGAAAAGTATACACCCATCCTACAACAGTATTTCTTCAATTATCAAATGGAATTTCATTATCAGTGATTTCAGTGAATGAGCCATAAATCCCTGCCCCATTAACACAGCGACAGCTCAATTCGGATGAGGAAATAAACAGGCCTGCCTTTTGTGACTAGGTCCTGTCATTAATAACCCAGAATAATACAATTTTCGGTATATGGATAAAAAAGCTACATCCTCTTGTAAATTGCTGGCATATCAAGAAACAACTTTCCTTAAAGCTCCGTAAGTACTTCTCATTCTAAAGTTCACCATTAATCTATCACAGTCCACCAAAACCAGTGTCTTTAGTAAGACACAACAAGAGGTCCTTGGAGAAGGCAGTACACAGAATCTCCTGCTACAGAACAGTATGTGTAAAGCAAAGGCACCGGCAATGCAAAAAGGCTTTAGCATTAGTGAAGACCAGGAGGGCTGCTGTGGTTCTCATCTCTGGGTCTGCAGGTGCTTCCACATATCCCTGCTCCAGTCACTGGTCGGTCTATCAACCCTCACTCACAGGATCAGGTAGGAATACATGTAAAACGGTTAGAACAAGGCGTGAGGAATATGTTACCTGAGAGTGGCAGTTCTTGTTATAATGGAAACGGTAATTCAAGCTCTTAGAGAAGCTGACAAAAAGTAGCAGTTGAGCAAGACAAGGCAAGCAGGCCCATGCACTGGGGATGGGACAGACTTGCCTCCAAGTGGTGTTCCAAAACAGCAGCCGACCCCCACGGCACAGCCCACTGTCAGGATGTCGGTGTAATAGTATGGCTGCTACTAGGAAGAGACAGGCAGACAGGTAGGTAGAAGAAGGGCAGGGAAGAGAGATGGGGGAGGGTGGGGAGAGGGAATAAGCAGGGGTGGGAAACAGAAGAATCAGAGGCCTACATCACAGGAATGAACAGGGTCCCATCATCCCTGTGGTTCCCAGGCCAGGAGAAACTCAATGAGTTTGGCAACCAAGAAGTGACTTTATATGCTCAAGGCCGACAGTTGAAAACAAACCAAGGAAAACACTAAGTAAATAGGTATCAGGCAGACAAATGAACCAATAATGACCAAACAAAGAGGAGCCAAGGATAAGTAGCAAGAGGCAGGCAAGGACTTCACTCCAAGAGAAAAGTAGTAGTAAAGCCTGCGGGAGAGAGCACCAGTGTCAAGAGAACACTCAGCTATTTAGCCATCACTCCCTGGATGCCCACCCATCAGTCCCTTCAGCGAGCAAGGCCCCTCCACCCAAAAGCTACAGCAGGCACCCACCCACCACTCCAAGTCTGGCTCAGGCAACCCAGGTAGGGAGGAAGTGAAACTTGCCTCCAACAGGGGCCGCAAAGCAGCATCCCACGCCCACTGCACAGGCTGGCACCAGGAGATCAAGCTGCCCAGGCACGGTCTGCAACAGAGAAGCACGACAGGCAAGGCAGGTGGGACAAACGGGCAGTGTGTAAACCAGGGTGGGTGGGTGTCAGGAACTACAAACGGATGGGGACAGCGCAGGAGGGAACATGGAGAGGAACTGACACAGTTCATGTGGGCCGGGCAGGCCTGGACGAGGTCACCACTGAGGGGCACGGATCAGGGTGGGCTAACACTAGGAAGACAGACAGAAGCTGGACAGAGGGGATGATAGGGCTAGGATCCGCAGGCATGGACATGGAGAACAGGAGCATAGGTTAGTGAGATGCCGCCTTCAGCACCAAGGCCAGCCCAGAGCAGGCAACCCTCCCTTGCTCTCACACACAGGGAGGACTTCCTTCTACCAACCAGCCCCTGCTGGGCTGTACTGCCTGACCCTTACCTCATAGACACCACAGAACATGGACATAAACTTGCTCAGGACAGCAGCACAGATGCTGGCAATGTGGACGAAGGGACCCTGGGAGAGAACAGGACAGCCAGGGATCAGGAATGGAGGAGAAGCATGGAGACTCCAGTGAACCAGAATTTTCAGCTCCAGGCCCTGGGTGGGTGATAGAAAGAGAGAAGCCAGACAAAAGTTCTGCCCCATAGGAGCCTTATCCCAGGAAGGAAGAGATGACAAACCATTGTGTTTTCAGATAATGTTGGGGCTAGGAAGCAAACAAAGAGGTGTGAGGCAAAAGAGGCGGGGCGGGGAGGAGATGATGTCCTTCCCTGGCCAGTCACCACCTGAATTAGTGCCTTGAATGATAATTCCATGAGTGAGTCTCATGGGTGTTAGAGGGAGAGCGTTCCAGGCAGAGGAAACAGAAAATGCGGTGTCCTGAGTGCGGCAAGCATGGCATGGTGGAAAGACAGAAAAAAAGCCTTGTCATGGAAGCACAGGGAAGCCGGTAGGAGGTGAGGCTGGAGACCCCACAGACAGGAGGTGGTGGGCTGGCCTGGGGCTGGTCAGCTGTTGGGAGGAGTGCAGATCTCATAGTAAGAGATATGGGAAGCTCTTAGGATGATACTGAGTAGAAGTCGGATGAGTCCAGTTCCATTCTGAAAGATGCTTTGGCTGCTGTGCAGAATTTTGATGGCAGAGGGCAAGTATGCACACAAGGATGGAGTTGAAGCAGCCTAGCTGTCACCTTGGAGAAAGAAGACTAATCCTAGGTCTCAGTTTTCTCATGTCAAAATAGGAAAACCCAAGGACTGTGCTGATGTTGAGGCTAGCCTGGGCTACATGTAAGTTCCAGGAGCCTGAGCTACAGAATAAGACTATCTCAAACAAGCAAACAAAAATAAGCAATAAGTAAATGAATAATAAATAATAAAGGAGACTGATTCAGATTATGTAAAGGGCAGGTGTTTTCTAGAGATATTCTGGTTGTCATAACTAGGGCCTGCTGGTAGTGTCAATGGTTAGAAGCCAGGGATAATGCTAGCATTCCATAGGACACAGAGCAACATCCCTCTTCCCAGCACAGTTTTCCAGTCCCAAGCCATACTCATGCCCAGGTTGAGGACTTGCTGTAAGGTTTCCCCAGCTTTAACAGTCTGTCACTAGCTCCAGGGTGAGGAACACCCAAGGCTTCCCCTTTGTTACTGCCCTTTGGCCCTGGCTGAATTTGCCCAACTCTGCCAGCCTTTCCTTCAGCTATATAGACCTACCTCTTTCCCCACAGGGATGCCACTGCCTAGCCCAGCCGTTAAGGCCACCACCTTGGCTACAAAGGCCTTGAGTGTGAGGTATTCCTTCAAGACAACACCACGAAGAATTGTCTTCATCTCGGGGATTCCAGAGCCTACAAGGGTTTAAAAAAACAAAACAAAAAACAATATCCAGGTTATAGCTGGAGTTTAAATAGAGGGGAAAGTAGAAATGGGGAAGGGGATAACCATGTTGAGGTCTCAAGAGAGTCTTGAGGGAGCTCACAGTGGGAGGTTTGAAAGACTGCATCCTCTCATGGAAAGCACTCACCCACAGCCTGGGGAGAGATGAGTTGGCAAAAGAGGGCACTGAAGAGGATGAGGATAAGCGGGAAGGTGACCCAGGCCAGGTACTGCAGAGGAAGGCTGGGCTGCATCTGGGCATAGGTCCACTTGTAAGCTGCAGGAACACAAACACACAACCTGGGATAGTGTCTAGGAAAGGCAGAGAGTGAGACCATCTCACCAGCTCCCTCACCCCTCACATTCACACCACCAGATGGCATGCCTGCTTGTTCTCGTGCCCTGGGCATCTCAGCTGCCTGGCCCCAGGGAATTCCTTCCACTGTACACATAGGAATTCTGAGTGGAGCCAGGTGGCTATCCATCCAAGCCCCCTCTGGCAGAGGGAGCTGGTGGCTGTGGTGCATGTCACAGTTGAATAAGAAGCTGTAGCACCTGGCTAGAGGCCAGAGGGTGATCACTGATAACTGAACGGACACCTGAGACTTGGAAATTTCAGTGATGAAACCGGGAGGAACCCTGGGAAATCTGCCCAAATTGGTCACCCTGTTTGAGTGGCAGCTGGCAGGAAAGGCATGGGTGGTGATCTGATTGTCAAGAAGTTTAGCTTTGTCTGGAGTCAAAGTCAAACCTGACCGCTCCTGCAACATGCTCAACCCAAACACGCCTGGACTACTGTAGGTAAGAACTCAGCAATAGTTTCAATATGGAGAATGTAGAAGGCAGCAGTCCAGGGCAAACCTACCCTGAAGGCTCTTGGCACTAACATAGTCCATGCACCAGCTGACTAGAGCCATCAGTAGGCCCAGGAGCACAAGAAAGATCCAGTCTTCCCCCAGCTTCCTCCTGATCATGCATCCCAGACGGTGGACACAATCTAGGAAGAAGTAAGGGTAAACGAGGAGGAAAGCAGCTCTCTAGTCATTTCTTTGGGAGCAGGCTGAGAAGCAAAGGTGGGAGTTGTCTGTATATTAGTCACGGGACATCTCTCTACATCTCTGCCGGTTGTTGGGCCTATCCTGCCAGAAAGCACTACAACCGTACTCCTCATGAATATAGGAATTTCCATATGAAACTCATTTTTTTTCCACTGGGAGAGAAGAAGCAAGGCAAAGTATTAAGGAGGTGAAGGCAAGATGTCTTTTGCTTATTCAGAAGAGGGCTTTAGAGTGTGAGGGGTGTGCGTGTGTGTATGTGTGTTGGGAGATGTGTAATGGGACATCCAAGTTATTCTCCCAATCCCTGTACCTCCTATTCCAGATTCCTTTAATTCTCAGTGCCCATCACCTTGACATTTAGAATAGTGGTCCTCATCCAAGTTGTTCACAGTAGAACTGGAGCCCGTCTTCCTGGGCATCCCCCTGTCTTGTTCCTTCTGTGAATATTTTTCTTTGTGATGGCCATATATCTGTATGGGTGAAGAACGATCAGTGTCTACTTCGTTGACGAGTCAGAAAGGATACAGAAGATATTATGTAGACTTAGACTTACAGAGAGAAAGGAAGTGTTTTGATTCTGGGCACTGAAGACTGCTGCAGGTAGTTTATAGTCATCCCGTCGCTCATATCTCTACTGTCTGCTCACACATTTCTATTTCCATTCCATTTCCCACCCAACCCTGCTTCTGTTCCACCATTTCCCCCAAACCAGGAACATCTTGGTCCATGGTAGCTGTTATCAGGAAACTAACTTCTACTTGGACGTGAAGGTATGAAGAACTCTGCAGAAATCATAATCCGCTTGTGTTCTGAATGTCTCTATATTTTTCTGGCACCCCTGCATTGACTTTCCACCTCAGAATCCCAATTTAGACAAAGAGAGACCACATTAACTTAGCTAGCAACAGATTTTATGCTTTTACAGGGCCAGATGGTGACTGCTTGCATTTTGCCTTGGTATGCTTGCTGCCTTATTAAAGTTGTACAAAGCCCATCCAGCTCATATCCCAGAGCTTGTAGACACAAACAGGAATTGGGCTCAAAAAGTCAAATTAATCCATGACATGAACTGAGTCCTAAGAACAAAAGAAAGGGTGCAGCCCTGTCCCCATGTTAGCATTTGTGTCATAAATGATCTCAGAGTGCTAATGACTTCACACCCAACCTCAACTGGCCCCACACACCCAACCTCAACTCATCCTCTGGGGCCAGGGTCATCCCAGGCCATGGGACTGATTCTGGGAGAGTCTGGGTAGTAGAGATCTTATTTCACAATATGAGCAGCAGTTTGGTGTTTCGGTCCTGAGCAGGCACACACTCATTATCCTGCTCATGGGAGTAGTGACTGAGGAAAGCAGTGTTTCTTTTCAAACCCTGTCACCCAGAGATAAAAAAATACCACCAGCTGGGCATGGTGGCACACATCTTCAGTGCCAGCACTCAGGAAGCAGAGACTGTGCGTTTGATACCAACCTGACCTACATAGATAGTTCCAGGCTAACCAGGGATACATGGTAAGATTCTGTCTCAAAAACAAACACAACAAACCAGAAAATATTTCCATTGCAGATGAACTATTGGGATTGCCTAAGGAATCTGAGTTGTGGACAGGAAGGAATGAGGGAACAGTGAGCTGCTCTCTTCCAACACTCACTCAGGCTGGGAAAACACTCTGAGAGCCAGATGTATTCTGCTGGTCCAGCAGTAATCATCACACTATGGCAGGTTTAGAGGGAGTGAGAAATCAAAACCCAAATGTACAAGGGATGAAATGTCTACAAAGTGTAGAGAGTCCTCTAGCGTGTGCAGGGCTGGGGGTGGGAATGGGAGACAGAACCAGCTTGACAAAATACTGATGACTGCTGCATCCTGGAAGCTCATTATACCATCCGGGTTTTTGTATAAGTGTGGTATTTTCCCTCACAAGCATTAGACAAGGAATACATTACATTCCTGTTTGCTTTCCAGGTGGTTTGGAATCTGGATGAACTCTGCTCCCAAACTAACTTGCCATTCTTTTCTCCACGAAGCATCAGCTCCTTTAGTCAATGTCCTGTCACCAGAAAGTGCTCTAACTAGCCAGGTGGTGGTGGCGCACACCTTTAAACCCAATACTTGGGAGGCAGAGGCAGGCAAATCTCTGTGAGTTTGAGGTCAACCTGGTCTACACAGCGAGTGTAGACCAGGACAGCCACAGCTACACAGAGAAGTCCTGTCTTTAAAAATAGGTTCTAACTGCCCCTTTGCTCAAGTGGTCAGCCTGTCTTCTCCAGATATATGGCATTTGGGTGAGAATGAGCTGGATTTGAACATTTAGATCCTGCTCCTCAACACTCCTCCCTCCCCACTATGGACCTACCTCCAGCAACTGCTCAGAGAACCTATCCTCATGACCCTTGTGCTGATACCATCTACTCAGGCCATCTCCAGGTTTCTAGCCTGACTTGAAGAACCAATGCCCTGCCATCAAAACCCTTCTGAAGTGGATCTCTTCCCCCTGATTCTTTCCATTCAGTCCAGCTCTGCATTCTTCATTAAGAGGCACACTTACTTATGTTAATAATAGTGACCTGTAAGCCGGGCAGGGGTGGCACATGCATTTAATCCCAGCACTCGGGAGGCAGAGGCAGGCGGATCTTTGTGAGTTCAAGACCAGCCTGGTCTACAAGAGCTAGTTCCAGCGCAGGCTCCAAAGCCACAGAGAAACCCTGTCTCGAAAAACCAAAAAAAAAAAAAAATTGTGACCTGTAAACTTCCCGAGGCAATTTCTCCTTCCCTGTCTGTGCCCATCCCCATTTCTCTTCTCTTACTTGTCCGTCTACCACTGATCCCCAAGTCCTGGATGGTAGTAACTGCCTCTGGATAAAGCACACAGCTCTGCACTTTCCTAAGTGTCTTATGTTTCACAGAAATCTTAAATTGTTTTATAATTAGTGTGTGTGTGTGTGTGTGTGAGTGTGTGCACGCGTGTCAGAAAACAACATGTGGGTCCCAGCAATTGAACTCAGGTGTAGGAGCAAGCACCTTTACTTACTGAAACATTTTGCTGGCCTTTTAACAATTATAACAACCCCTCAAAAACAAGACTCCAGGGATCAAACAAGCTAGGTAAATACTCCACCAAAATTCTACCTTCAAGCCCTTAAAAACTTGACACTATTTCTGTGCTCGTTTTAATACTGGTCATTGATCATTGATAAATCATTCTGCTTCCCCTGCTTGTCCCAGTGACTTTCTTTTGGCTTTTGTGCAAGTGTGTGTGCATGTGCATGTGCGTGTGCGTGTGCGTGTGCGCGTGTGTGTGTGTGTGTGTATGTGTTTGTGTATGCATTCATAAAGGGCATTCATTGTGTGGAGAAACCCCATGTTGTCTGCATGTGGGTGATGGCAGAGGAGCTCCTCAGAGCATTTACAGCTCCTATGAGAACCACTCTGATTATGTAAGCATGTAAGCATGCATTCTTCACGTTAGTGTGGCTCTGTTGGTGTCCCACATAGTTCAAATATTCTGTTAGTAAAGTCTGTTTGAAAGTGCATACAATTCTTAAGTCGATTTTAAAGGCTTAGATCTTTAAAAAGCTTTTATGTTTTGAAAAACTTGTCATTTAATTTTCAAAATAAATACCGTTCCCTCTTCTCACCTGACTCCCAATTTTTACCACTCCTTGGCCCTGCTAACACCTGTCTGCTACTCCCCTCCCACCCACAGAATTTACCTGTGTTGGGTGGGCATTGTGCCGGGGACCCACATCCTTTCGGGGTCGGTGTTGAAGGCCCCCATTCTCTGAAGGCAGTCCATAGCTGGTACAGTGTTCAAAGGGTATGTACTGGTACTGGGGGGCACTGCCCCACCAGCTTTGTTCACCCCCATGCCGCTGGGACTGGGACTGGGACCGCTCCATGTGTCCTCCCCCAAGCCCCAGCCAGGCCTTGGCCTGCTTGCTCCCACTGTCCACCCAGTAGCTCCTTAAGCCTCTGCTTTTGCCTGTCCTCAAGGCGTCTGGGGCACCATGCCCACCTCCAGCTATTTATAGTTGTCTCTCCATCACATGACACCCCCACACACACTGCCACATCTGATCCTCCTGGGGTCGAAGCAGGTGTGAGTGCAGTGTGGGGGTGGGGGTTAGGATGAAAACCTATGGGACAGTCCAACAGGGAATTCCCTCTGCCAGCCAGCAGCATTGTCCCTTCCCTAGGAGGTTCACAGCTCCAGGTCACTAGTCCCTCTATAAATATCATCAGGACTAGGATGAAAAATTTCCTAGTGCAATTTTTAGGCCATGTGTAGAACTGAGTATAGAACTTCCTTGACTACCTCATGGGAGGTGAAGGGAGAGCGCGCTGAATGAAGGCGCCAAGAGTTCTGGTAACATTAGATAGGCAACTTACCTGGGAGAGTAGCTGATGCCCCTCTGCCATCTCTCCCTGGTAGGCTCTTTTCAGCTCAGTATTTCTTAAGAGTCTAGACCCTGAACTTTTCTGTGGCCAGTTCTTCACATCCATCTCATTCCCAGTTTTCTGCCCTTGAGACTGCCTGAGGCGGCTAAAAACACTTGAGTGCCTTCCCTTTGATCCCACCCTTATCACCCACTGGGTGTGGAATGCTGTGGGAAGCAGGGCTAATAGCCTTGGGTTCTGCAGTGTCACTTATTTCCCAGACATATGTGTTAGCCCCACCAGCAGCTCGGATTAATAGGGAGGGATGGAGCCTCCATCTCGAATGTGATGCCCATGACAGCTAGCAGGGTAGGTTAGATAACAGGTGAGAGGAGGAAGTAGGCTAGAGTCATAGGGAAGGTGATAGTGGGGACCCAATAAACAAAAGAGGGAGAAGTAACCTTCTCTTACCTAGTCAATAAATTAAATTGGATGAAGGACAAAGTACTGCATAGGGCATTCTGTTTTTCCCATCAATTTTTCTAAGACATTTTTTCCCCTATGAACTCATTACAGAAGAAACTATGGCAAACTGAATGTTAGGTCACTTAGGAGGTTCTCTTAGGAGGGACTGAACGGTATGGACACTGAATCTCTGGTCTGCAATATGATTCTGACCTAAGCTAAAAGTGGGAACCTAGACACCATTAAAAGTACTATTTATGCCAGGCGGTGGTGGCGCACGCCTTTAATCCCAGCACTCAGGAGGCAGAGGCAGGCGGATCTTTGTGAGTTCGAGACCAACCTGGTCTACAAGAGCTAGTTCCAGGACAGGCTCCAAAGCCACAGAGAAACCCTGTCTCAAAAAACCAAAAAAAAAGTACAATTTATTCTACAATTTAAAAAATTTAATTTTTACTGTCATTATTTTTAATTACATGTCTGTATGAATGTACACATGCGTACAGGTGCCCATGAGTTCCGAAGTTGTCAGATCCCCCTGCAGTTGGAGTTATAGCAAATGTGAGTGGTCCAACATGGATGCTAGTGGGATCCTCGGCAAAGGCAGTTAAGTTCTCTTAACCACTGAGACATCTCTCTGGTCTCTCTAAAAAAATCATTGTGTGTGTGTGTGTGTGTGTGTGTGTGTGTGTGTGTGTGTGTACACGTGTGAGGATCAGAGGACAACTTTTGGGAATTGATTCTCTCCTTGCACCATGTAGACTCCTGGGTTCCAGCTTAGGTCATCAGGCTGCAGGTGACTTAATCATACTGAGTTAGTGTTGAATATCATTTATCAAAGGGAAATATACATGAAAACCACAGTGAGACATCACCTGTTAGGATGGCTGGCACCAAGGACAAGCGTGACAAGCACTGGTAGGGATGCAGAGAAAAGGGAACCCTTGGTACTAATAGTGGGAGAAACTGTCATGGTCCTTATGTCAAACAGTAAGCTAGAAAGAGTTACTGTAGACTCAGCAATCCTACTTATGTTTATATAGAGAAAGGAAAACAAACCACCATCTCTCAGATATCTGTGTTCTTCTGTTCACTGTGGCATATTCACAACAGCCAAGACACAAAAACTACCTCCATGTCTGTCAACAGCTGAAGGCATAAAGGAAGTATACACACATGACTCAACAGCAAAACACACACTTTCTTTTAGACAGTGCTAAGAAAGATGTCAGACATATTCAAATACTGTGCATGCTGTTTATATGCAGAATCACCACACATACAGAGCCAAAGGCCCTGGGCTGAGATGGGATGGGCTTTGTGAGAACTGGGAAGATACTGGCTGTGGGTACACTTCAGTTATTGAGCTCTGAGTTCTAGAGAGTTCATAAACATGGTGGCTACAGTTAGCAATATCTGTCTGTGTACCTGAAATCTGCAAAGGGTTGATTTCAAGTGTCCACACATATACATATAGGTAATGTGAGGTGGTGGTTAAGAACCTGGATCCTGGGGATCATTTCACCATGCATATATACTAGTATATCAGGTTGCGTACCTTCACTATCTATACTATTTCTAATAGTCGATTACATACTAGTAAACCTGAAAATAATACCAACACCCTTTTTAAAATCAGCCCAGAGATTGCTTGGTATAGAATCCACACTCAAAGATTACAGAGGATGGGAGAGGGAGTAATAGATCATATGAAGACAACAGAAAACCAAGATCAAGGGATTCCTAATGAAGATCAGAGAGTATATGTCTTGGAGGGTTTCAGAGACAGACTCTTCCCATTTGTGGCTCTCTGAAGGTGACCACTTTCTGTAGGAAACTTTCAGAAACAAGTGTCAGATGTGATCACTGCTTCCAAAGTATCCCTAAGCACAGTGGTGCCTTAAAGCAGAGCAGTGTGGTCATGGGCTGAGATCCGAAACCAGAACTAGCAGGGACTGCAAGGTGCTCACACCCTGCCAAGCTGAGTGGGGAGGCACATAGTCCTCATGAAAAGCACCAACTGCAATTAGAAGACCCCAATTCTCAAAGCAGGAACATCATATATATATATATATATATATAGGCTACTAGTCCTGGACTGCAAGAATTTAAGAGTGTAATAGCTTGTGTTCCAAATGAAGAGTAGTTAACCCCATGAGCTATCACTTTATATCCAAAATCTTATTGGGCTCAGGGCTTAAGTTCTAATTTGGAGGGCCCCCAAATTGAGCTATGGGGTAGTCTTGCAAAGGTTCTAAATCTGGAAACCAATTCATGAGCAAGGATGTATGTGTATTCTTCTAAAATTTTAAACCATCTCCTATGGCCCATGATACTGAGAATAAAAACCATATACAAGATGGGGATATAAGTAGCTGTGTGTGACAACTGCCTTTTAGCATCACTACCCCCAGATTTTCTTCCCAGATTATACTCGTTTTCCAGCTCCAACCTCTGCTAGTTTGACCTTCCTAGTGTATAGGGCAATAAATACAAGCACAACTTTGCAGTACTGGGGACTAAAGTGAGGCCATGCTAGTCAAGTATCACTGAGCCACACCAGTGTGACTATGCATGAAGCAGGCAGTTCACTGCAGCTGAATGAAGCACGTTCAAGGGCAGATTGGACAAAGGGTCTGATGAAGGGTGGGACACAATGGCGGTCACACCCTAACCAGCACTCTTTAAGGATGTTTTCACCCATCTTTCCCTGTGTGTATGCAGGCAGCATGGAACCCATATCCAGCTACTTCCTGTAATTTCAGTAAAGCAACCTCAATTTCTCCAAGGCACTTTGTTTGTAGCAGGATTCACTGCTCAGTCTTCTACTCCACAATGGGCTTCATTCTCCATCCTCTTAAGAATCCTTTGTCTTCTCCCATGCTCTGCAGATTTGGCCTTCTGGTGTTGTACACTACCAGGTTTTCACCTGTTTCTATTTTTTCCAACATGGTATTTTCCTGGCATCGTCACTATTAACTCTTACAGTGATTTTTTTTTTTTTTAAATACAAACCCTTTTCTTCCGTTTGGGTAAGGGCAAACAGACTGTTAACTACTTAATCCAGTGTCTCAGCATCATTAAAATCAGGGCTCTGTGATTTTAGGACATGCCCTCAAACCTACCTTTCTATTTTGACAGCTCAAAACCTGAGTGTTATTGTCTCTCCTGTAGAGGAACAGGGGAAGAGACTCCCTTACGGGACTCCAGGGAAGCTAGGTGCCTGTGACACTCCATCAGTTGTAGCGGTGTTTCTCTTTAGACACCTCCTCCCCTCCTTCCAGCTTTGCTCTGGTGAAGAGTGGTTTCATTTCTTCCTGTTTTCCTTTCCTGTTTTCGAAAACAGGATGAGGAAGGGCAGCAGAGGATGGCCCCCACCTCAGGGAGGGGGATAATTTTAGAAGAGAATCCCCTGGCAGAGGTAAGTAGGGTAAGGGAGGAGAGCTATGAAATTCAACCTGACACCCGTATTCAAGGGCGGGTGAGAAGGACATGGACTCCAGCTGAGGCAGGCACTGCTCCCTGCCTGTAATTCTCCAAAAAACCACACCTCCTGTGTCTTTGTTGTCTTGAAAATGGGTATTTATGTCAACTTTGTTATCTTTTATTTTTTTGTCATCCTCACTTGAGCTATTGGCTGTTTTCCTGTGGTACCCCCTCATTCCTATGTTCCTTTCCTCTCAATGCTCTCCCACCTGCGCTCCCCTCTCTGGAGACAGGCTTTGCCTCAGCTGGCTGACAGACACCCTTGTCATTCCTCAGCAGCTTTCCACAGCTCTTTACGCTCTGATGTTCCAATAGACCTCCCTAGACACAACTCAAACATCTGCCTTTCCATGCATGCACCCCAAATTGAAGCTTATTGCGTACATCTTCTCATGGCCAACTTAGAATTTGCTAAAATTTTGTCTACAGTGAAAAATATTACATCTAATTTGTGATAATTTAAAAATGAAATTCCACTATCCTCCCCACTTCTACCTCTCCTTTTTGTTACTACCTGCTATTTCAGCCTCCATCCTTATAACCTAATCTCATTGGAACATGAGAAATCTGAGGGTTATGTCAATGAAGACAGGCCCACATCTGGCTGTAGTGGAAGACAGTGATAGCAAAATATGGGGGATTTCAGATCTAGGCATGCCTTGTGAAGGGGAAGAAATGATACAGAGTAAGGGGCTAAGGAAATGAAATGCAAACTTCCAAAGGTTGAGCATCTATAAAAATAGACACCAGGCACACATCAGTAATAAGTATCAACATTTATTTGGCACCTGATGGCAATACAAATTCTTGGCAGTGGACAGTGTGAAGATTCTACCACTCAAATATATGCATTCTATACTGACTCAAAGGCAGAATTTAGCAGAAGTCTTCAAACCACCTGGTTCACACAACAAACATTGAGCACCTCAACTACCACAGGCCTCAAATATACTGGGCACCATGGAGATGTGAAAGTTGTTGCCTCACGTGTGATATGTCTTCAAACGGTTTAAACCAAACAACAAATCAGTGGATAAAAATAAAACACCTGGCTGGGCGGTGGTGGCACACGCCTTTAATCCCAGCACTCGGGAGGCAGAGGCAGGCGGATCTCTGTGAGTTCGAGACCAGCCTGGTCTACAAGAGCTAGTTCCAGGACAGGCTCCAAAGCTACAGAGAAACCGTCTCAAAAAACAAAAACAAAAAACCCAAAAAACAAAACAAACAAAAAACAAAAATAAAATACCTGAAAAAAAATTAGAAGAGTACAAATACTAATTAACCTGTATACTATAAGAGCAACTTAGAAATTGCTAAAAGGTAGGATTTAACTAGAGTTAGCTGCTTGCCTCCTTCCTTTATTCAAGAATGATCATCAAAGACCTAATAAGTTCCAGGTATGTACTGGGTAGAGAGTAAAAAACATGGTGTCTGCTCTGGGAGGTTTCAGCTTAGTAGGAAAGATACCAACAAGTGAAACATGCAAATGTGCCTTACAAACTGCAGAAGGCACAATGAACGGCCACCACGCTGCAGTCAGCAGAGGTCCAGAAGACTGTGGATAGCATGGTCGAGAAGCGTCTACTAGACTCAGAAAACCATGGCACTGATTTGAGGAACCGAGAGGGGCTGGAGCACAGGGAGAAATCACCATTTATTGCGATCCGAAGGGCAGGTAAGAGCCAGATCTCGTAAACTGGGGTAAGCATTTGAATTTTAGATGAGGTGTAACAGAAAGCCAATGTTTTTAACAGGGGTCATCAGATATTTTAAAAACCAAAACTATTATGTGGAGAATAAACTGGAAGAGAGGCAAAAAAGGAAATGCAAAAGATTTTAAAGAATAAGAAAGTTTTAGAGAAGTGCTTCTAAGTTAATGGAATATCATGTATGGTACTATCCTTCTAACACAGAGAACAATGGGGGGAGGGTAATACCTCATAAACTGAAGGAACCTTACCCTGAAGCAGATGGCAGGAACAGGAACTACAGTACACCTTCACTGGCCAGATACCGTGCAAAGGGGGACTTCACAGACTTGTCAGAAGCAGTGAATGGGAGGAAAGGAAAGTGGGAATCAGTGCAAAGAAAGAGACTTCCTGATGGCCAGATATGAAGTACAGTTTAAGTGCACTGCAGAAATCACAGCAAGGAAGGAGACATCCTGGTGACAGGCGACACTGTGAGACATGACACGTTTACCTGTCACTGCATTTTATACTGAAATGCCCTACAAGGTCCATTTCAGTGACAATTCAAATACAGCAGGATCAGGGAAATTTCTACAACTTCCAGAGTCAGGCATACAGACCTAAGGCTCTGTTCAAAGGCTGGGTGCACAGAGCACAAAGGAGCCAAGGTAAAGCTCACCTAGGGCCCAGGGCCTACACTCAAAAGAAATGCCTGGGAACTTCTGCTCACAGTATCAGGGTCTACTTCTCTCATGTGCCTCATCAAGATATAAGTGAACGCACTTACATCTTCCAAATCTTCACTGTGGGACAAATGAGGTTTAGATATGAAAAAAATTTAGGAGATGATCTCTGAGATACCTTAACCGATGGAACAAAAACAATGAGCAAAGTACCCCTAAAAGCCCTGGGAACAGAAATAGCAAACATTGAGAAATCCACATGTCCTCTCCCCACAATACTGTGTTCACAATGTCATTTTCCAGGCGCTTTGGCTATAGCCAAAATGCTTCTGGCCACAACTCCATTCAGAGCTGGCTCTACAGGGAGAGAGAACCACACCGGAAGAGTTGTCTGTAAGTCTCATACCCCAAGATGGAGATGGCTGACAGGAAACAACCTGGGAGTCTCATATCCCTGAGGGGGTAGATAGAAAAAAAACCATCCTGAAGAGAAAGCTCCTTTGTGCCCCCCCATGGTTCAGTGGCCTCCAATAGCACGAAGAGCAGGTGGCATCACGTGGGAGGGTGGCCTGGGAACAGGTAGAGCTGCCGGCACAGAGTACTACAGTACTCAGACATCTCCTTGCATCGGTGGAATTCTGTGCCAGGTGCATAGCCTTCACGTTCCTTGATAAGGGCATTCACCTGGGAAGGCAGAACCAGTGGTCCAAAGTGTGAGATCACTCGGTGCTTCCATGATACAGACCAACCAGGAGGGTGGACTAATAAAGTGGGCAAGGCAAGGAAGGAGAACACTGGAGACAAAAACGTTTGTAGTGCCAGAGGGCACTGACTTACCTTAACCAGCATGTCAGCCACATGCATGTCACACGCTCTTTCAGAAAAAACCCGAGTGAGTGCTTCAATGTACCAGGAACCCCGTTTGGTGTTCCGCATGGCAGCCGTGCCTACAACCAGGGATGGGAAGGTCATGGGCAATCCTCATGGCCTCTTCTACCCTCCCTAAACAAAGGCCTTGGTATAAAAACAAAACAAACCCCAGTCTAGGACAGTATAATCTATGTTCACAGTCTCTCAAAATACCTTTTAGGCAAGCATAGCCACATATCATGTCGGAGCGAGTAGGTAGTCTCATCTTCATTAATTCCTCTTTGCCAGCATCACTCTCCTCACATCCAGGGGATTGCGGGTGGTTGTTTCCATCTTGCTGGTCGACCCCTCGGTCTGTCTCGTCTATAAAAGACCAACAGAAGAGATAAAGATGTTATTTTCTCCCATCTTTTATAGATCTGTTATAGGTACACCCAAGTTCCCTATAATCTTGACTGAAGAGCCATTTTCAACTGTTGTTCCAACCTATGGCTAATGAATTAAAAAAGATAAAATTAAAAAACAATCATTACTTTTTAAACACACATCCATTGCTCAAGGGATGACTTCTAAAGGCCAGGCACATGCACCTATATAGGTCAGACCATGTCTCATTCTGCGTAAGGGTGAAAGTGCTCAATTCAGCACTCCTTGCAAATGGAGGTAGAAATCATCACTTTAACTTGTTCAGTTAGTAATGTATAGAAATCCTTTTTTTTTATTAAATTTTTTTTGCTGTATCAGACAATAAAATAGTGATATTCAGTCTTATAAGAAAAAAAAACAATGGTCTGTTTACTATTCATATTCTACATTAAACTTACAACCTCAAACTATGTTACCAGTTAAAAAAAAAAAAAAAAGAAAACCTATGAGACTAAGTGTGAACAGAAGTTTTCAAGGTGGTTTTTACTTTTTAAAACTTTTCCCTTTTTTCGAGACAGGGTTTCTCTGCGTAGCTTTGGAGTCTGTCCTGGAACTTGCTCTGTAGACCAGGCTGGCCTTTAACTCACAGAGATCCACCTGCTTCTGCCTCCCGATTGCTGGAATTAAAGGTGTGCACCACCACTGCCCGGGGTTAAAATGAAAACTATTAAGTTTGTAAAGACAAATCATAGCAGGTGGCCAAGGTTATTAGAGAAGTTCAAAAAAAAGGAAGAAGTTCTAGTAACAGGCTATTTTAGGGTCAGGCAGGAGTCATGCTGTAGAAAGGGACAGAGTGACGGGCAGAGGTCAGCACACGACAGCTAAGAGTGTGCCCTTCACAGGACTTCCTGCATGAGATTCTCAAGACTCTCAAGAGCAGAACGAACTGATGCTCAAAGAACTTTTGGTAAAAGTTTACTGACTCACTAACTCAAAAGAGATTTTTTTTTCTTTTAAATTAAGCATCGTGCATGTACCAGGCAATGTCTTCTACTAATAAGATCTAGGGACACACTAAGTGAAAAACAAAGAGAACAAAACAAAAAGCCAAACCAAAACCCTTGCTCTTATCAAGCTCACTCTCTAGTCTGGAGTCCGTCACTGTATTATGGGAAGACTGGCACGTTCAAACATTCAAAGCATCGGCTTCAGGTCACACTGTAATGGACCAGATTTTAGGTATGGGCTGGATAGGCATAAAAGATTCAAATGACTACAGAAAAAAAGCAATTTCTTCATCCAGCCCCTAGCACTACAGATAATTCTGAGGTGAGAATAAAATGGCCACTAATGGTTTATTTTGTTGTTACTGCCTCTTAAGTGATCTAGGTCAGGCTAAGCGTATTCTTTAAGGATGGAGGGCTTGTTTGTTGCCTTCAAGTTTCAGGCCTATTATGCAGGAAACATTATCCTCTTTTCTTCACAACTGATTTCTATATTACTGCAATTTTTAGACATAAATTTCGTAACTTTTAAGAGTATAAAGCACTGCTCTGGGAAACATCTATGAATGAAAAATGCTTGTCTTTACATGCTTTTTTCTTAGTGCAGTTCCCCGCCATGTTAACTTTTCTGGAAAAATAGAACACACTATTTCATAGTTAAATTCCCCAAAGTATTGTCTGTTGAAAGTTCAAAATCTCAGTTGTGACTAAAGGTTTGTAATTAGCAACTGCCTGTGATCAGCCACAGCTCACTACAAGGCTTACAGTGATGCTAAGCATTTTAGATCTGAGCACTGTGGATATAGTACATAACGGGCAGCAAGATGCATACTGTCTAACTAGGGGGTAAATCGTATAATCTTGTGCTTGTCATGCTGCGCCACCCCCTTTTCTGGAAAAGACTCTCCACACCTGTGTAAAGGCATGTGTCATGGTCCAAGTTAAGCTTTTTCCTACCTATAAATATATCTTCAAACTAACCTCGGATAAAATGGTCTGTTATTAGTGTGTACTCTTACACAACTGCTATCACTCCTGCATGAGAACTAGCCTCAAGCTGTTCTTCACATATACTTGTTTTAATTTCCCGAGTAAGCCATATTCTCCTTAGGCATACTTAGATATTTTCTTCTGTGATGTCATTTATAACCATAGTCACATGGCAGGACCATAAAATATACTGTGGTGACACAGAGTGAAACATAAACATCTTCATGTTGGATTATGTAAACTTTAACCCAAACTATAAAACATTTGAGGATGCTGACCACACTGTAACGGCCATGGCTGGCTTTCTCTCCAGATTTACCATGAGTCAGGTACAAGCCAACTAAGCACTTAGGTGCAAATTCATTAATCATCACAAAAGCTTAAAGAAATTTTATATAATGACTATCCAGTTTATAAGAAGGAAATGGAAGTGGAGGGAAGTGAAGTAACTTCTCTAACTTCACATAGTTATTAAACAATAGAGTCACATTCTGATTCCAAATTTAGATTCTTAATTACTACTGCTTTCTTCTAGATGAGAAGGAGGCCTGTGTGTCTTCTGAGCCATGTTACACAGGCTTGGCTCTTAAAGGGGTAGGAGAGACTGCATGCAAGAGGATAGAAGCAGCTCAGGAGAGTCCGAGGCAGACATGGGTTCTGTACTGTTCTCCTGCATGCTCCAAGAATGATAAAGATAGGAAGCAAGAGCGCGGGAGCGTGAACACGGCACAGACAGGAAATGGAAAAGGGGTAAGAGAAGAAAGATTTGGAAGAGACAAGCAGAAATCCTTAACTGGAATGAGAAACAAAAAAAGTGCATTGCAGTTAATAGCAGAGAAGAGTCCAGGTTCTCAGGAGAAAGGTCAGATACTGGCAAGAGGCTCCTGAGAACAGGATATGGAGGTGTACAGAGCTGCCCAAGAGAGCCTTGGGCTGCCCAAGTCCTAGCACACCCCATGCATTGGGAGACACTTACAGAGCAAGAGAGGCGGTGGCAGCAGTGAACAGAAGGAGGTGCCCAAGGGATCCAATAGCACCTGAGAGGAGCAAACAGGAAAGTGAGAGCTGGTGGAGGCTGCCCAGGAGCCACCACCCAGATGCTGGTTTGCCAGGGCACTCACCTCCACGGCATGCTTGGATGAAGAACATTTTCGGCTTGTTCTGTAGACTTGGACAGTTAGCATTGTCAAAAAGTCGAAAAACCTCTTGGAGCTACCAGAAACAATGAGGGAGAGGGGAAGTTAGGCAGCTGTGAGACCTCTTCAAGTCCAACACAAACAAATGCAGTCATCATCTGAAAGGTGGGCTGATGGTTGATCTTTCAGCTTGACTGATTTACAATCCCTTAGGAGACACATCTTAGTGTGCCTGTGAGGGCAGTGAATGTCCCGAAAGAATTAATTGTGGAGTCCAGATGGAAAGCCAGATATGCTGGCATCTCTTCTATGATGCATGATCTACCCACATGCAGGTATGCAGCCTTGTGCTCCTTTCTCCAGAGGAGAGTTGGCTTCCTTGCCCCAAAAAATCTAATAGTGGCCTTTGGAGTTAACTTTTTGGAGAAAGAGTCTGAAGCTGTAGGCTAAGAAGTCCTAGAATGGTGTAAGTAGGGCTTCACGGGCCATTTAAGTGGGAACTCAAGAGACCAAAGTGCTACGAGAAATAAGACACAGGCTAGCCCTCAAGAGATCACAGACTCACACAAGAACTCTAATGAGAACTCAGCTTGTGTTCTGCTCTGCTGTGAAATATGAATGCAGTCTGTCGATATTCTGAAAACTTGAGGTTGAATTTAAAATAACTGACTAATTTGCACATTTTAGCTTAACATTCAGTCTGTGTGACATGGTTATTGCTCACTAAATTTACCCACATTTATAGTGAGTGAAGTGTACTCACTATAAAGATATAAAATTGCAGTTTTATGAAGAAAGGCTCTTGAGTTTGGATAAAGTTAAGGACAGGGTGGGGGTTCTTTATTTTTCACAAGAACACCTTAGACTCTCAATGTCAAAGGTCCTCAAGGACAATGAAACCCAGTGCTAGACATCATGGGAGACGAGTTCTGTTAAGAGTCATTGAAGCAAATTTGAACTCTGCATTGGACAACAGAAAAGGTACCTTGGGGGGAAGATCTCAATCAAGAGAATTCCAAGGCTGATGGCACAAACTCACACAAAGAAGAACACCTGAAAAAAATAGTCCTTAGGGGTGCCCTGCTGAATAAAGGTTACCTAGGGAAGTATTTTCCAAGGTTCAGTTAAAAAAGCAGAGGCTTCTGCAGCTAGAGTTCAAGCTACATCTCAAGCCGGCAGCAGAGTGAGGTGGAATCACAGACGCCTGCATCAAAGTACCAGAAGAGCCACCGAAGCTAGGCAATGTGTAGTCTCGGCAGGACTGGGCACCTGTATGGAACTCCTTAGTAGTTGAAAATTAAAGTGAAATATAAGTTGTATGTGGAGAGCCCACATAATATGGAAACCCGAAACGTGAGGCTTTTGCTAAGGAAACTGTTGGCACCTACGGAAGCAGGGCCCAAAGAGCCCGTGTAAGCCACACACTAGAGCTGGAAGGGCAAGTTTATCACTTTAGTTGGAGCAAATGATACAGTAAGGAACCCCAGAGGCTGAACATGGAGCTTTGAGGTTTGGTATTCACTCAGGAGGGTTTCAGTCTTGTTTTCATCTACTTTCCTTATTATGACCCTAGTCCTTTTCTTTTTGGAACAAAAATGTTGTTTGTAATTTTACCCCCCAGTCCCACAATATTTTACTGTTGAACAGTGTTGAAACAGTTAAATCTTAGGAGGTTTTGGAGATGTATTGTTCACCATGAGATGCCCATTAAGTCTTCAGAGAAACAGGTTTATGGTTTAAGTTATGTGTTTGGGTGTCTTATGACAGGACTTAAAATCATCAAAACAGTTTCTTTTTTTAAAATTTGATTATTTTTACTTATGTGTATGTGTGTCTGCACTAGTTTATACGCACCATGTAAGTGCAGACACCCAGAGAAGCTAAAGGGTATTGGGTATTCTGGAACTGGAATGACCAGCTGTTGAGTTGATACCGGGAATGGAACCTGGGTCCTCTACAAGAGCAGCAAGGACTCCTAATTGCTGAACTATCTCTCTAGCCCCTAGACCAGTTACTTAAACTACAGGTCATGAATTCATGAGATCTAAATGGAAGGGTGGTCAAAAGATTTATCAAAAGGTTTTTGCATAAATAATGGCCAACAGGTCATTCAAAAGAAATGCATAACAGAACTAGAGTGTCTGTTAGTGCTTACTAGTGTTCGTATCATGTCAGCCGTAGTCCTGAACACGTAACACAGACACGGTGCACTGCAGGTGCCAGCAAAGCTACCTTAAACGCTTGCCTTAGGTGTCTACAGTGTCTTTACTGGACACACAAGGTTTCCTCTTTACAGAAGCATAAAGATCTAACTACAGAAAATGGACTTTTAATATTTTTCTACCATCACTTGTCAGCACAGACATACAAGACTAGAATCTTTGGACTGTACTGTTAGAATATTTGATTTTAAAAATACTGTTTGAATTGCTGGATTGAGTTTCATAAAAAAAATATTAAATGAATTTTGATTTTGGATTGGGACAGCTTTTCCAACAATTTCTCTAACAGCTCCAAACATACATCGACCATTTTATGCTATGTATTCATGTGAAAGCGTTCTTAGCACTGATTATAAAAAAAAATAATCAACTCTGAAAAACACTAAAGATGTTCTATGTCTAGCAGTTCTAAATATTCAGCATACACGGTTAACAAAGTGAGTTATGGCCATAAACCATGAGGTAAAATACATCTTCCCTTAGGCAGTGTGTCAGATACGTGGTCACAGTAAGGGAGATGTAGTTACTAGAGATGGATAGGCAGGCAGAATGGCCTATTTTCAATGCTCAACTTCCACAAAGTTATACACACCTGAAGCAGTTTGCCATCCACACCGTAGATGCCACCTTCCACACCGTGTGAGAGGAGTGCCACTATGCAGGAGTCTGTGACCCGGTGTGCAGGTAACTGTGCAAACTTCTCAAGTTTCTCTTGCATTTCCTAGAAGACAGACACCTGCTTAGCATTGTTCACCGCAGTCAGCATCAGCACAGACACTAACCTCTGGCTTGTTTGAAAGAAGATAAAAGTGTTTTTCTGTATATTCCTATGACCACTGAAAAGTACACGCTCTCTAAAAGGCTAAAAAACCATGCACTCACAAGAAAAATGCACACGACTTCAGACATCAAACTCTGAATATGAAGTCACAGGTTCACGGAAATAGTTAAGAACTCCTGCATTAAAGTGAATTTTTAAAGAAGCTACGTGGTGTGTGGGAACAGCTCAGTAGGTAGGGCGCTTGCCATTACGAGGTTTATAGCTCGTATCCCAGAACATGAGTAATACTGGATGGGCGCAGAGCTTGCCTGTAATTCTAACACCTGGAAGACAGACATGGGGAATTCCCAGAGGCAGCTGGCTAGCTATTAGTCACACGGAAAAAGCTCTGGGTTCAACTGAGACCTTGCTTCAACAAGGTAGAAAGTAACCAAAGACTCCTGATATCAACCCGAGAACCCCTACACACACACATATACGCACACCTAAACACATGTGAACACAAATACATACACATTAAAAGAAAGTCATTTTGTCAGTTCATCTTATGAAGGAAATATTATGAATTTGCTCCTAGGCAGAGAATTACAGCACACAATCTTACACTTACCACCCCCTCCACTCTCAATAAGGAGCTCTCGTGTGCGTGTTTTGGAGTTCTAAAGGTGTGGCTTCCCAAAGCACCAATTGCAGCAGCACTCAGAATTGGTGTAAAATGTTAAAGGCTGAGCCCAGCCAATTGTTTCATAAACTTTCCCACCAATTCTGGAATTTCAAAGTTTAAAGAGTTGCCAATCAAAGCCAGGCATGGTAGTACACACTTTTAATCCGGTACTTTGGAGGCAGAGGCAAGAAGATCTCTGAGCCAGCCTGGTCTACAGAGTGAGCTCTAGGACAACCAGGGTTGTTAACACATAAAAACTGTCTCCAAAAACTATTGTTATTACAAAACAAAAACAAGCAAACAAACAAAAGAGTTGCTAATTTATCTTCTTGGACGTACTGGGGGTGTGTGTGAGGTTGTTTTTAAAGACAGCACCCTGCTGTGGACTGAGGGGAGTGAGTTCACTCCAGTTCCTAGAAAAAAGGCAGCAGCACTCTAAGGATGACTTCAGCCTTTCCAGCTGCAGGGGGCTCAGCCCCTCAGCACTGAGACACCTTTCCTTAGCCAAGGACCTCTTTACTGCTTTCTAATTTACACCTTTAAAGAAGCTATTTGCATATCCCCCCCAAACATCCAAACTAAGCTTCCAAAGGGACAATGCCAAATGTAAATTCTCAATTAAGGAATACTACAGTGTGCTAGATTTTTTCGAAACCAAGGTTTGCATAGACTTTGTACCTCAGGAAACTCTTCTGATTCACACAAGTTAAACAGAAGGTGCTGAAGACAAAAGGCAGATTAAGGTTAAGTGCCAACATTCAAGAGCCAGTTCTCCCTATAGGGCCTAACTCAGGCTAACCCAGAGTTTATTATGCAGCACATACTGGCTTTGAACTCTCAGTCCTGCCTCTGTCTGCTAAGCTAGTGCAGGGATTCAAACACTCATTATCATGCCTGGCCTGTTTGGATATTTCTGCTTAAATACATTGTAATATAATCAGAGATTGTGAAATTAGTTTTGGTAAGAAAGCAAAGATTTTTCTGGGTAAATAAAAGTAAGTCATAACAGTATTTGTTTATAAAATATATAGTTTTGAGTAACTACGAGTGCTCTACAGAGTCTAGTTAAACTTAATTTTGCTTGAAGAATGTAATAAAAACTATAAAATTTATACTATATATATAGTCATTTTAAACTTGCTGATTATTATATTAATAAAAAGGAGGACAACTTTGTAACTGAATGTAAAATAAACCATTCAACAAATGTATATTAGTTATTTGGGTGGCTTTTTCTACAAGTGACATACCTTAAAATACAATCTGTAGATTTATTTTTTATAAAAGTATAGTAGTTCTATAATTAGCAGGGTTTGTAGTTCTTGGGTATGTTTTGGCTGGGGGCTGGAGGCCAGATGAGGAGTATGCCATCTATAAATAGATGCAAAATTATATGGATAACTGCCATTTTCCAGGGATAACTCATACAATATCCTTATATTCTCCGAGCCATCTATAAGCCAAATGCAAATTTAAAAGCAGTAGCATATGGTGAGAGTAAAGCTTACCACTTTAAAATACACCTTCATTTCCTAATACGCTAAACTGTGATTCAAGAGTCAAGTTATCTCCCGAGGTAGAACCAATGCACATTTGAAGAGACACTGAATATATAACTGAGTGGTAAAAACATTAGTGTTCTCTTCAGTACCAACAGCAGAAAAAGATTCTCTACAATTAATTATACTATTTTATATTTGAAGGGAATTATCACTAGTCAAAAAGGATTGATAATGATAAAAAAAAAAAGAGGATCTTGGATTTCTTGGTCCTGTTTCTCTGCTTGCCAAATAATCATATGATAAAAAGGCAGTCTTTAAAGATGTCCTACAGAAGAGGGCATTCTGCACATTCCCCATGCAACAAAGCGCGATATCTCCACACTGCTCCTTCTGCCTAGGCTGTGTCCCTTAGGAGCCTCTGACGACTCTTCTGACCTCATCTACTCCAGTGGTTTTGACTTCCGCCTCCTGTAAGAACAGAAGCTCCAGCTCTATTAGTGATAGAGGGGAACAAACTGATGCTGAGAGCTCACTCCATATCTACCCTTGAGGTCAGAACATTAAATTTGTGTGTATCAAATTACAAGGTGCTCAAAATGTAGCTTCACTGCAATTCAAGTGACAGAAAAACATGGGCAGAAGCCCTTGACTCTGCCTTAGATACAGCTTAAATGGAATCGGCCTGTAAAAAGTAGTTTATGGACTCACAAAGACTCCTATATGTCTCGAAAAGACAGCAGTATTCAACTGACACAGTATTGAATTCTTTATTAGGCATCTAAGATCCACTGTCAAACATACTATTTAGAAAACCATGACAAAACAGTTTCCTCCAAGTTTTTAAGAACCAGACAGACCATACTCTTAGAAAACAAATACAGCACAAATCTGGCTAGATGACCATCCAATTCCCTCAAAAGTAGCAGAGGTGAACAAGCTACCTACTTCATTCAGTCCCTTTGATGGTGGGAAAAAAACTGTTCCAGCTATGGCTTTTGTTTTTCCTGGTGTAGGGGACTAAATTCAGGGCTTTGCACCTGCTAGGCAATTGCTCCAACCAATGAACCACAATCTCAACTCCCAGCCTTGGCTTTGAAGCAAGAACAGATCTATTTTTAACGGGCAATTATGGACAAACTGGCAAGAGCATCACGTCAAGAATGGCACTGAGATACCTACCAATGAAACTGGCCACACCCAAAGTGTAGTAAATTCATAATTCTTCTCATAGAAGTGGGATAGCCAAGATGACCACAACAAACTCAACACAAAACCAGGATCCTCTACCTCAAGGGGCCAAAGGGAATTTTTTTCAGACAGGGTCTCACGTAGTCCTGGCCACCCTTCAACTTACTATGAAAGAAGACTGGTCTTAAACTCTAACTTCTGATTCTCCTGCCTCATCATGGCTCAGAACTTTAAATTATACCTCTCTAAGCCCAAAGATCAAGTTTAAGAACATACCATTATAGAACAAAAGCAGTTCAGAATAGTATACAAATAGTTCATTATCAATTTCAAAATATAAATCCTAAAGGAAGTGAAGTCACCAGTGAAACTCAGAAACAAGTCAATAAGGAGCAGCCCACAAAAAATGCTTATGACGTGAGACCAAGCAACCTACCCTAAAACAATCCAACACCGACTTAATCAGACGATCACTAAACTGCATCTGCATATATTCGTCTACTTGCAAGAACTGAATCTGCCAAAAGTAATGCTTTAAACAATAATTGGGATCTTAAGTAACAGTATCAACTGTGAAGTAAATGCCTGTGTGGCCTAATTTATAAATACCCTTTCGGAGTTTGTTTGGGAGGATATCAGTGTCTCATCACTTCCTGAACCCAACCCTGGACTATGGAATTCCATGAAAGCACAGCTACCTTAAGATAGCAATGTCCAGGCGTCTGGCTGGCTCTACTTCTTTTCACTAGATTGTAGGAAGCAGCAAACAGAGTGAGTGAGAAACATCCAGCAGGCCCAAGAGGAGCAGAAGCACCCAGGACAAAGTATAGCCCACCCGATTCACACGCCAGCCTTTCCAGCCGCAGGTACCTGTGCAGTCTGGTCATGTAGAACATGGACGTTATAGCCCAAAAGCTTGAAGAGAGTGACTAGAGTACTGTGGTCCACATCCCCTCCAGAGCGAAATTCCAGGTCTTTCTCTCCAGTGAAGTGCACATTACTCAACACCAGTGCCAGGCCACGAGGCTGAGACTGCAACCTATAGGCCTAAAGGGAGGAGGCCAATTAGACCATGAACCTCTTGATGGCAGGCAATGTGGTTACCTCATGACATCAAGCATTTCAAAACACACCCCAAACAACAATCCTTATCCCAAAATCAGACAACTCCCAAAATCCAACCTCTGCTATATTTTTTTTTTTAGCATACCAGTTTAAAAAAAAATGCCAGAGAAGGTATCAATCAACAAGGACTCTTTCTGACAGGGCAGCAAAAAAAGATGCAAACCAGGTTCAGAAGAACAGGAAGTCTCTCACTCCCCACTTCTCTCCTTGAAATTATGCAAACTCACCAGCTGGTAGTGTGCCTGATAAAACTCAGGAGTGCATGGCTTCACCTGAAGGCAAGGAGGGCCATCCCCATTATCTAAGGAGTGTTCCATGGTACCTGTGGTAGGGAGAATGCCAAAAGCTGGTATACATTTCAGCACTACTCCTTATAATTCAATTAATCAGTTTTGCTGTAGGCAACCCTTTAAACTGAGGTTTCAGTGAAATTATTCCTCCAACATGTAAGTCCCATGCTGGCACAGACCATGTTGACTTCTGCTTATCCCTGGGCCCCCACCCGTGGCTTCATACAGAAGACACTCAACTCACTGAGTGATGGAAAGGGCTTCTGAGACAAGCCTGGTTTTAATCACCTCAGCACAGACACGGAGCCTTTTCTTGTTTGGCTTTAAAGACAAGACACTCAAATCATATGCAGGAAATCATAGTCCCCACCTGAATAAGTTGCACAAAAAGCCAACTGTTTTGAAGACTACTACCTGTGATGAAGGGAAAATGGGTCTGACTTAAATCCCTTCTAACCTGCCCTGACAGCCTGTCAAAAGTTCATAAAGAACGGGTGCTATCAGGAAATACACCTCACCTTTAGGGGAAAGCCAGGTAAGTCAGTGTGGGAGGGTCCTTTTGTCCCATTCATTCTCACCTGTGGACAGGCGGAGCTGCTTGTGAGGGGGGCAGGTCTCACACACCGAGAAAGGGAGACTTGTGTCATAGTCACAGCTCAACTGGAAGAAATCAAGACTCACCATCAAAGACCTCAGAGAAACGGTTCTGTCCAAATCAAACAAAATCAAGTGTCTGTCTCGCTGTGCCCTGTCCCATATCCTTTCTGGTCAAACTAACCCATCCCAGGGTGCATTTCCAGGGCTTCATACCGGTGGGAGTTCATGCTGAATATCAGAGAGGGTTGTGAGCAGCAAATCTTCCAAATGACTTTGCCTGGTCTCTCGCAGGGCCTCACAGAAGGCATCAAAAGCCTGGGGTCCCCTCTTGGGCAGCAGGTTGAGGAGTTCCACATTCTGGCTGAAACTGCCCCCTTTGGCCTAAGGGACAAAAATAAAACGTTACATTACAATTACATATCTAATTGTAAACGCCATTTTTTCATATGAGCTTTGAAGTAGTGGTCTCATTCATGTTAGGAATTCCTCTTTACAGAGTGAGTATGCACAGGTGAGGTTTGCTGTCCTTAGCCAAGGGGCACATCCTTTTCACAGGCTCATCTTCTGGGCCTCTTCTACCGGGGTACCTGGATGAGCTCCCTCATTTCCAGTGTGATGATGTCCTTCTCCAGGAGATGCTCTAACAGCTCGCTCAACAGCAGCTGCTTGGCCAGTACCACTCGGTTCTTTTTCAGAGTTTCCTGGTGGTCAGGGTGCATACCACACACGGCCAATATCCTACAGAGGGAAGGCAGACAGGTACTGTCAGGTCTAAGCCGGACACAGAAGAGAAGTGGGGAAGAAGAACGAAAGGGACTTAGGAGCAACAGCATGTTTTGTGAAATCTCTTTCAATTAAAACGTCCTAGGGAGTAATGGACTGACCCTAAGCAAATAAGGCATAATTCTCTAGAAATGCCATGAAGCCGTGATCCAACCAGGAGAGGAAATAGCTATCTTGATCAAATTAATACAAAGAAGCACAAATATATCCGAGAGAAGAAACACTCCTCTGATAGACAAACTCTAACATTCAGAAAACATGACATACTTTTTCTTAGGAAACTAACCTAAGTCAAAAACAATCTTAGGGCAGTAATAAAATACAAAATGTAAAGCCAACAGTCATGGTTTTAACACACACGCACACACACACTTTCTCTAGACTGCTCACATAAATTACATCAAAAATATTTTACAATTCCATGATAAACTAATACTAAAAAAAATGATCAAAATCCTACAAGGTACGGGTAAGTAGAAACTGACAAAGTCACAGTAGATAGATACCAATGATGAACACGATGTATCTTGTAATCACAGGATAGTGCAAGCAATGGTTATTTTAGTGATTTAGTTTACCATTGAGAGCTGTATTTGAAAGAGTCCCTTATTTTGCTCTCAAGTTTGGAAAGAGACCTGCTTTGGCTCATGAATAATAATAATATCCCATTTCCAATATGTCCTTTATGTGCCCAATGAATATAAATTCAGATCTCCAGTTTGTTTAGTATGAGACAAGGCTGAGGGTCTGATGGCAGGCAGTACAGGTGATATTGTAACAGATTCACTTTATACAATAAAACATTTCTAGTTGCAATCTTGATTTCAAAGCGGGTAAAATATAGGGGAACAAATAAGCATCTCCAATCAGTGAAATACCAAGCATTGGTGGAATGCCCCTAGCTTAAAGATTCCTTGAGCTAGAAGTCTACAGTTGGATGGAAGAAAAAGGTCCTGGGAAACTGCATTAGCAGGAGGTATAGAGGCAAATCAAGTATTTAGAATGTTTCCACTATCTCAAAATTCACTCGAACCTGCTACGGTAACAACTTCGGGAATTTCAAACTTCAGTTCAAACTCACCTCACAAGACAACACAGTAGTGGAGCTAAACATAAATTCTGGGGAAAATAAAGTTAATACCGCAGCTGTTGGCTGGGTATATTCTTAGGTACACAGTCAACGGTACAGCAGCATTCATCAGGCACACTCACTTCTTAAAAGGTTGCTTCCTTAGCTTCCACACCGTGCTCTCTCCGGGTCCACACAACCCAACACACTCTGCTTTTCTTCAGGGGGCTTCTGACTCGTTCCCCACCACCCCCTTCCCTATGATAGGAATAGGTCTGGAGCTGTGTGTAGACCAAGCGAGCCTTGGTTTTCCGCCCCTTTTGCCCAGCCACCAGGGTTGCAGTCCGGTGGCCTTTAAAAGCTGACATTGCTCCTTAGGCAGCCCCCAACCAAAAGGCTCCTCCCTAGGCAATTTCATCCAGAGGCACGGCTTACTGACTCCAGTTCTGAACCCTCTTCCGTCCCCAGGCTTGATTTGGAACTAGGCAGCCACCAGTTTTTATCTGAAGCGCCACCCATTCCGCACACCTGCTACTTCCTTCATTTCAAACTACGAGGAGAGGCTTAAATACGACCTTCCCAAAACTTTCCAATCACCTGGACTTCTAGGAAACCCCTGGAAAGGGGAATGGAGAAAAACGACACCAGGAGGAGCCTAACGTTTTGATTCTGGGTTCTCCGAAGGTTCCAGTCTCTAATTTGATGTTATAGATTTGGACAGGAAATAGTCTATTGTGTCCTCCTGGGCCATGCTTGCATCGAAACTGACTGGGGAAAAGGGGAAGACACGGGAACCATCAAAGGATCCAAATCCCCTACACCTGTGTGCAATTCTCTGACACCTATCACACGGGAAGCAGCACAGGTCACGTTACAGTCACTCCAAATCAAAAGCGCCCCCGGCCGAGCTAAGAAGTCTGCAGAAGGTCTCCTTGGCTAGGGGAGATTTGACTTTAAGTCCTCAGGCGAGAACTGGAGGGGAAAGGACGGAGCATCTTCTCTAGATACGCCGCAGGCGAGATCTAGCGGGACTGACAAGACCCACTCTTGTCCAGACGCCCCTGTGCTGAACAATGGGAGGCTGCCGCAGCCTCTGCCCACGCGGGAGCAGGCCCAGCCGCCGCGTAGCTCTCCCGGCCGCCGCCTCCTCCCTGCCCTGCTTACCTGCTCCTCCTGTCAGCCGCCATCAGTCCCTTTCTGTGTAGAGTGGACGGCGACCTCCCGCTCGGCGCCGCCATTTCCAGTTTTTCCCGGGCTGCACACGTACCACCCACAACACAAACAAACGCCAGGCCGCACCAGCCCCCGCATCCCTCCCCCAGCCCCCCACCCTCGCCGCGCCTGCGCACGCCCCGCCCCGACGCCAGCAGGCCCCGCTCCCACCGGGGCAGGCGCAAGCGCACACTGCTTGCCAGGACCCGCATCAACCAATGGGCAGAGAGGAGACTCTAGGAGGAACGGGAAGGGGTGGGGAAAAGGGCGGGACTTCTCCGGCCGGAAGATTTGATTGGTTGTCGATTCCCGCGGAAACCGCAGCCCCCTCCCCTGGTACCTCCGGCCCCTCCTGCAATAACTACCGTGAAACCAAGAGGGTTGGGTTCCTCAATGTTCGCCTGAAACTTCCAGGGCCTGGGTGCGGAAAGCACTAGAAGGCGCTCATCTCCGAGGCTGGGGGTGCTCCTGGTCGCACTTTTCCTACCCAAATGGTCCCCATGCTGTCTGTATTTAGATTTCTCTTTCCTATTTACTAATTGTCCCAAGGCAGGGTTATCAAATCGTGTGAATTGCCTGGTTTGTATTGAAAACAGTAGGCACTGGGATTAGGATTTGACTCGAGTTATTTTTATGTTTTTTTTTTTTTTTACAGCAATTTTTTTTTTTTGAAAACTCTCCAGCCCCCCCCCATCCTTAGAGTCTAATTACCCTGTTATGTAATACCCCACCAGGAATCTAAGCGAGGTTTGATGAAACAGCTTTCACTCCGAGGTACCGCTCCAGTTTCTCTCTCATCTTCCACCTTACTCTGGAAATGCTCGACGTCAGATGGGCTCCAGAATTTTTCCAGATGAATCCAACTGCCACCCATATCTCAAATGGGAAGGACTTTCCATAGTCTGCCTCCTGGCTGGTTTGAAAACCCCATCTATGATGTCCGGGCAAAACCAGTTTCTGATTAAGTAAATAGTAGGAAATGCTGGGCAGAGGGGTGCCGTGATGATAGGTTCTGAGAGCATCGCCTAGGGAAGTATCCATTTATCGTCATAGAAAACATTATCATCTTCAGGGTAAGCAAAACAGATGTCGTAGGCAGGGGGTGGAGTAGTGGGCTCCAATTTGGGGGTTACCCTCAAGCTTTGCAGATCAGGGGCAGTGGATGCAACTAGTGGGCGCCTAAGTCGAAGAGCTCCTCCAGGATTTCCTCTGCGAGACATTGTCCCCTCTGAGCCCACTCGTCTCTTCAGCCTTCCTGGGCTGGGCCTCTCTAGCTGGCTAGGCTGCGCCCCCTCAACTCCTGGGGCTATTGCGACACTGCTGTAAGGGGGTGGTTGCTCCAGCTCTTGGAGGTGGTGCTGTGTTTCTGAGTCCATCATCACCACGGCCTGTTCATAGGTTGGTACCTCAAAAGCCTCATTGTCCCTGTGGGAGGAGAAACACGGCCATTAATGACTGCCTGAAAGAAGTCTTTTTTTTTCCTCCCCCGTTCCACTCTGGCAAAAGACCCCTCTATTATCTGCTGACTGTTACTCTTAATAATACCAGTGACAGAAGAGAGCAGAATCTAGGCTTAAGAAACTAAGGCCTTAGAGGGAATAAGGGCCTACGGCAGTGGTTCTCAACACGTGGGTTGTGACCCCTTGAGGGGGATCTCATCAGATATCCTGAAGACATTTACATTATGATTTATAATAACAAAGTTACAAAGTAGCAATGAACTAATTTTACAGTTGAGGGTCGCTACAACATGAGGCACTGTATTAAAGGGCCACAGCACAAGGAAGGTTGAGAACCCCTGGCCGAAGGGCATCTTCCTGCCAGCCTGCTTTCCTCACCGTGCATTGCCTGGGGCCTCTGAATTCTCAGTCTGCCTTGAGCTCTGCCTTGATAGGAGCCGGTCCACCACACAGGACAGGAGGCAGGCAAGAAAGCAGAAGCCAGCCAAGCAGAGGAAGAAATAAGCAAAAGGGGCAAAATTAGGCTGTATGACCAGTAAAGCCAACCCCAGAAGGAGCGAGGCACTGCTCAGGAAGAGAAATGGCTGCTTCAGTTTCCCCCAAAACTGCCTTGGCACCATCGTCCCTCCCAAGGCACCTGTAGAAAGACAAACAATTGTGTGTTAGCTAGTCATTGGCACCACACCAGGGCCAGACCCCAAAGTAAAAATATTATGCGCTTCTCTGTAGGTTCCCAGTTTTCAGTCTGAAACAAATGATCTTCAGGGCCTCCGGGGCTCCATTGTGCCCTCTAGGTTATCGGTGTGGAAAGCTGGGAACCTAGTCCAGTCTGACTCAGCCTCATGTGAGTTTCTTAGGCCTGGGCAATGCCTGCATTCCCTGCTTTCTCTCTTGCTAGCAGTCTCCATTCCGGCTCCCAAGTACACCATGCGGGATCCAGGGCCAGCTACCCTGCCTGTGGCCTCAGTGCACACAGGCATCTCTGGAATCCAGGTTATGGGTCAGGCTTTTCACTTTTCCTGCTCTGGTCAGACCTCCATTCTTCTCCCAGTCAGAGAGTCAGAGCCCCCCACCCCCACCCAGTATGACCCTGCTGGAAAGAGAGAGAGCACTCATCACTTACCTCTCAGCCTGACTTTTGCTGTCTGCCACAGTTGGGTCAACCCATGCTCTGGACGGAGGAGAATGTGAACCAAGACATAACAAGGTCACAGGAACACCAACTACGTGAGAAAGAATCTTAGAAAGGCCTAAGGCAACCACCAGAAGTTCTAATAACTTTCCACACGCCAAGTAGTCCTGACCCAGGCCTCTTCCCTCAAGTCATTAAGCTCTGATTTCAAGTTTCCTGTCAGCACAGAGGCTGGGAGGTGCGTGGGAAGGGGATACCTTTTCTCCGAGAAAACAGCAACAGTCAATCTCAAGAGAGCTCCCACCGGCTAGACTCCCTGCCACTTTCCTGAGTTCGGTGTAGCAAGAACTTGCAGAAGCTCTCCTCCCAGACCAGGCCAACTCCTGCGCCCTGCGCCCCGCCCCTCCTGGAGGCCTCAGGAGCTTGCTCACCTGTCTCCTAGGGACACAGAAAACCAGTAGCAGACCAGGAACTCAGCGACAGAAGGCGGAGCCCACTTGCCCCACCCTGTCTTCTGCCCCAATCCTTCCTTCAAACCTAGTTTTTCTCCACCCCTTTCTCCCAAGACTGGCCTGTTACTGCTCCTCTTTAAGGCCCAGTTCACCCACCGCTAAAGCCCTGTTCCCTCCGCCTCTCAATGACCTTTGTACTTAGGACTGGAAATTAGTCTTTTCCTCCTTTTACTCAAAGCATCTTGGGCGCTGATCGCAATCCTAAGCACAAAGTACTTTCTGATTTGTTTTGTACTTGTGTTTCCTCAATGGCTGGAGCAGACACAGTGGTGTATTTCAATACTGGGTACAGAGGGAGCCACGGGCGAAACCGGAGTGGTGCTTCAGGCCTCTGCGGCTGTGTCTGTGGATTCTTTGTCTTGAAGAGTCAGAGGTGTGCTCTTGCTTCCCAGCTCAGTTAACTGGCTTCTTCCAAATCCGAGTCCTTCCAAAGGAAGACTGCTTTGGAGTCTGCACTGCATAACCACGTCCTTCCTTTCTCTGCTCCAACGTTTGCTTGGTTATATAATACTCTGTTTCTTTCCTGGTCTTATACTTTGAGTTTCTCAAGAGAAGTGATTCTTTTCAGTCTTCTTCAACTCCCCGATAGTAAGTGGATTCTTGACACTGGGTAACTTCACTCTGTTGGGTTTATGCCCTACTCTCGTGCTCTAGTTGTGTGACCAGCAGTGAGACTGAGAGAGGGAGGTGACTGGGGCCCTCCTGTGTCCCAGGGTCAGAACAGAGTGGACTCTGTTCCTTTACTGCATTAGCATTGGGCAAACCCAAGAGAGGCCGGAACAGTTGAGGGGACCCTAGACAAGACTGACAGAGAGAGAGAGAGAGAGAGAGAGAGAGAGAGAGAGAGAGAGAGAGAGAGAGAGAGAGAGAGAGAGAGAGAGAAAATATGGATCTGTGAATGAACATATATGAGTAGTGTACGTGGGTTGTGGTGGGACTTCCGAGTGAAACTCTGTGGGAGCTTGCTCTGGAAGAAAGGAGGGGGCATGGCAGGCTGTTGTGCCCATGTGAGGTGTATCTGTATAAAAGCAGGAATCCGGACAGGGAGGGCAATTTAGTTATTTTGCTTGTACCAAAGTATTTCATTTGTTTGTGCCAGTTTCCTTACTATTTAGCTCATATGGAGAAAATATAGCTGGAATCAGAATTAAACCCTCAGTTAATATTTCAACAGAAGGAAGTTGGTGAGGAGTTTCTGGTATAGGTTCTAAGTTTTCTTAAGGTGTGAGTTTGGGAAGGAAAAGGAATGGGGTAAGAGGCAAAGTGCCAGAGGGTGGGTGTAGGAGTGCCTACAGCATGAGGTCCTGTTTCTGCTCCTGATGGGAGAGCTGGACCTTTGTAGCTTAAGGCTCTTGGCTGCCAGGGGAGGCTGTAACTTTGAGATCTGATAACTGTGATAAGCACTAGATATAAGTCAGAGAGTCTGGACCACCCGCAGTCTGTTCTTTAATACCCTAACCCAGTAATTTGAAATCAATTGCATTAGTTTCAAACAGTTATAAAATATTTGAAAGATAAAGAAAAAATAAAGATTAGCAAGTGTCAATACCATGTGAAAGTTTTGTAATTCCACAAAGGTGTTCACAAAACAGACCATACTCTGGTTCATGCTAGTAAACATTCATTATTCTACAATTTTAAAGTTTTAGAAGTTAGGTGGCAAATGTTTCACTTGATGATAAAGTCTTTACTAATTTCTATTAAGGGATCAAACTCAGGGCCTTTCATAAATTAAGCAAACACTCTGAGCTATCTTCAGCCCCATTAAGTTATTTCTAAAATCTATAAAACATTTTGAATGGATATGCCATAATTTTGTTAACAGACCATTCTGAAGTTTCCCTAAAAAATGGCCAGCTATTTTATTCATGTTTATCACTAAAAATGATGATAGAGGAGATAGCAAGGAGGTTAGAGATTGCCAGGGCTGGAGTAGGGGAGGAGCAGAGGAGCAATTGTTAATGGGGTTCTTGAGTAGTGACAGACATTCTGTATCAGATGGTAATGCTGACTTCTGTACTTCAAAGACTACTCAGGGCAGTGAACATCTTACATTACATTCTGAGAAGTGACTAAAATCTAATGTAAGTTTTTATTGAGAGACAAAGAGAAACGAAAGTTTTTATTGCCCTGAACACAAAAAGCCAAAGTGTTCTCTAAGGTTTGACTTCCCTTTTGCTTCTCTTCAGCTTAATATCTGTATCGGTTACTTTTCTGTGACTGTGATGAGATGTTGGTTAAAGTGGTGGTGGCGGGGCAGCAGGATTTATTTTGGCTAAGGGTTTCAGGGTATGAGGTCTTCTGTATGGGAAAGGTGTGGCAGCAGGTGCCTGCTCATGTCTGAGTGGATCAGAAAGCAGAGAAAGGAGAATGCCAGTGTTCATCTAACGTTCTGCTTCCCCTCCTCCCATTTTTATCCCATGTGGAACCCCAGCTCATGTCATGGGACTGCCTACAGTCAGGGCAGGTGTTTCCTCTCTGGACACACCCAGAATGTGCTCCACTAATGTCCGAAGAGTTTTTAAATTCAATTACACTGACAGAATTAACCATCACAGTATCTTTAGCCTTTGACAGACCCTTCTGAGTTCCAGCTATTTCCTCTGCCCACTATCCTCACTTTATCTTAGGGGACTTTCGTAGGGTTTCATTGCTGTGATAAACACCATGATCAAAAGCAACCTGGGGAGGGAAAGGTTTATTTTATCTTATAGCTCTCAGGACATACTCTGTCACTGAAGAAAGTCAGGACAGAAACTCAACACAGGAACCTGGGGGCAGGACCTGAAACAGAACCATAGAGGAGTGCCACTTACTGTTTTGTTCCTTGTGATTTGCTCACCCACCTTACTTTCTTACCCAGCCAGAACCCCCTGCCCAAGAGTGGCACTGCTCTTAGTGAGCAGGGCCTTCCAACATCAATCATTAATCAAGAAAAATGTTCTCACAGACTTGCTCACAGGCCAACATGAAAGAGGTATGTTCTCACTGAGGTCTCCTCTTCCCAGATGATCCTAGATTATATCAAGTTGGGAACAACAACAACAACAAAAAAACCCAAAACAAACAAACAAAACCAACCAAGATAGGGATGATGGAGTGAGAAGCAGATGAGACAATAAGTTCTTGATGTAACTGCCAGGCAGGGAGATGCAGCTGTCCTCTGCTGTGTGTTTATGTCTGTGGCCTCTTAGGTCTGTAGTGTTGTGGCTGTGAATCTGGATATCTTTATAACTGTGGCTATAGTTATATATAGGGTGTTTGGTGTGTATTGCTCACTCTTGTTGAAAACACAAATTTATAAAATGTATAATATGAAATAGTTACTATGATAATTTCCACTTTTTGGATGAGGTCAGAAACTCAATGAATATAGGGGCTGGGGATGTTTTTCAGTTGTTAGAGTGTTTTAGCCTAACGTGTATAAAACCCTAGACATGAACTGGATGTAGTGGTACATGTCTGTAATTACAGCACTCAGGAAAGAAGCAGGAGAAGCAAGAATCCAAAGTCATTTCAAATACAGAGAATTCAAGGCTACTAGCTTGGGCTAAATGAGACCCTGTTTCAAATAAAACAAGGAACACAACTTTCTATAGTCACTCCTCTGCTCTTCCTTGAGGAATGGTTAGATGAAATATTTCCTCTTGTTTGGTATCATGAGAGTAGGGTGGTATTCAGACAGCAAGGGAACAAAGGATATTGCCAGAATAAAATAAAGGTACTACCGTATGAGGAAGTGATGGGTGTAGGTCTTTATCAAGATGCTAATCTTCCATCACCTAAATAAGACTGAATGGTCATAGACTCAATGTTGATGGTTCCTCTTAAAGCATGCTGCAGTTTGGGCATAAAGTAGCACCCCAAATGGTCAATGAGGGGTGAGCAGACAGGAAGATGCTGACTTTATTAAGAGACTGATCCAATGATGAGTTAATAGCTGAATAAATGAGGAGGAAGGGCCTTGTTTAAGGAAGTAGGTCATGGGATCATGACTTTGAAGGATGTATTTTATCCCTAGACCCTGCCTTTATTTTTCTTTCTGCTTCTTGGCCACTGAGAGATAAGCAGCCTCCTTTGCCTGATGGATGTTTTGTCCACCTTTCCTCAGCCAGCCTAAAGTAATGGATTCATGACCTGAATCTTCTGAAGCCATGAGCCCAAACAAACCTTCTTTAAGTTAAGTTCTCTTTGCATATTTTGTCACAGTGAGAGAAGGCTTACTCCCACATCCTAGATGTATATCTTTGAATAGAAATAATTGGTTGAGCGTACACGAGACCCTGTTTCTAAAAAGAGGTCTTGTCTGGTCCTTGGTCCCAAGCTTATTGGGTATGGCTCATTGTCATTTTAGTTCACCAAGAATCTAGCCAGTTCAGATAAAATGATTACGTTAGAACCAGTCACACCTTCACCTGTTAATTCAGCAGGGCTTTGTTCTTCTTTAATCCCTTATTGCTTTCTCAGAGCTGGAAATCCATATGAAAAGGCAAATACATGACCTCACCCACGAAAACAAGGCAGTCAGTCTAACTCAGGTATTCACCAAGCCACCAAAAGCTTTAATGGAATTAGAGAACTTGATCATGGTTATGGTCCGGTAACAACAGCAGAAGTTTTATTCCAAGGTTAGCACTGGGTTTATTACAAATGTCAACAGATGGTACAGAGAGACCTCCATGGAACCAGGAGTGGAGGCACAAGCCTGCAATCCCTAGCACTCTATAGGCTGAAGTAAGAGATTCATGAGTTCCAGGCCAGCCAGGTGACTCAGTAAGACAGTGTTTGGAAAAACATTAATAAATAAGTAAACAAGAAAGTAAGTAGCAGACAGATAAAAGAGTGCTATATACATGCATCCCTAAATACCAACAAGCATAGCCTTAAAATAGCCTCAGGTATGTAGTTTAGAGACAGACAAACCTGGTTTCAATTTCAATTCTGTCACTTAGAGACACTTACAGGACTCCGGGTGGATTTTCTGAGCATCAGTTTCTAATGTATAAACTTGTGAAAATAAACAACCTCCACTTACCAATGATTTCCCACCCTGTGCCTCCTTCTAATTTGGAACTGCAGCTAAAGCTGGAATTGAAAGTAATGGGTGTGTCTGGTAAGGCCAGCAGATGGCACCATCTTGTCACTGGAACCTAATTTCATTGAGGCGTACTTGTTTACACTGTAGGAACCCCATGCTGACCTCCCAGAGGACCTACCCAGAGAAGTAACACATGTGATTTTGTTCTCCAGGGTTTTGTGATGGAGACAGAATGATAAGAAACTCATGGGACTTAAATGATGGTCTGAGAAAGTATTGATGTTGTATATTAGCAAATCAAATATCCCTTTCATTAAAATATGGTTGCTTCAGTTCATTAAAACAATCTATATTTATGGTATACTATTTAATAGTTAAGAAAATTTTGTAGGAGCCAGCCATGATAAGCTAAATATGAACAGATTACCCAAAGGAAGTTCTTTACTTCCAACCATTATCACCTGCCAGAGCAGGACTCAGCGACTGATAAATTTATTAGAGGCCTGAGTCTCAGTAGTTTACCCTGAGGCAACACCTGGTTGCAGAAAGAACAACAAGCTGAGATTACCCAAGCACCACCCAAGAAGAGACCACCCAAAGTAAATGCCTAACATTCCAACCGCTATAGATAGAATCACCTGCGCACACACTCACCAAGACACCCCTAGACAAATGTCAGCCAATCAGGAGTCCTAAACCTCAGAAACCCCTCGCCCCCACCTTTACTATAATAAAAACTCAATTCTAACTGAGCTCTGGGCTCTCCGTTTATTCCAATACGTTGGATATGTGGAGAGACCAAGTTTACAAACTTACATAAAATAAAGGCTCTTTGCTTTTACATACGGGACTCGGAATCCTTGTTGGCTTTTTGGGGGACTTTGCAGATTTGGGCATAACAAATTTTAGATAAAAAAAAAATTCTGTTCTACCTCCAAGCCTCACTCAAGCTCAGTAGCTCTCTCTAAAGATCATCCACTGCCCAGCCAAAGAGCATGAACAGGTAAAAACTGATAGAACCTCTCTGACACTGGTTGGAAACATGCTATTAATATTGATTTATATTTTGCTTTTCCCATACATTTCAGATTATTCCTTTTCAGTATAAATAGACCATTTTATTATTATTAGAAGCAGAGAAAATAATTTTATAATAAATACACATATTAACCAAATATTTTTATAATCAACACTATACTGTGCTTATTTTGTTACTCAAACAGCCATTGGTTTATCATTTTGTCTATTTTTCAGTGCGCCTTAGTTTTTGGTACATTTAAAAGGGGTCTGCAGACATCAATACATTTCTGCCTAAATACTTCAACATGAAAAAAATAGAGTTCAGTCTTGGTAAGTTTCTCCCATGAAGCAGAGATTTTAAGGGGGACACTACTTGACCTTCCATAGACATAAGCGTATATAACCAAGTGTCAATTCAAATGCAAATCAGTATTCTCATGCAGAAAGTATCATCCAATCCCTTCCCAGTCAATTACATAGACATACATTATTTTCTTTTCATCTTTTAAAATACGAACGTATTATAGAATAAAGAACAAATGTTCGAGTTTATTCTCTTTCTTTCTCTCTCCTTCTCTTTTGGGAGTAGAGTTCAAGACAGTGTTTCTCTGTGTCATCCTAGCTATTCTGGAACTTGTTCTGTAGACCAGTCTGGCCTTCAACTCATAAAGATCTGCCTGCCTCTGACTCCAGAGTTCAATTATCATTCCTCTTCCATTTTTTTTTGATTTTTATTTTCAGTCTAATATCAGGTAGAGTCAACTACAGCTTAGAATATGGGTATTATTGAGAAAGGAGTTAGGATTCTTTCTCCTC
>JAQHUG010000456.1:1144156-1188785 GCA_028555095.1 Dicrostonyx torquatus | reverse complement strand
CTAGAAAACATTATTTTGAGTGAGGTAACCCAGATACAGAAAGACAATTATCACATGTACTCACTCATAGGTGGTTTTTAAACATAAAGCAAAGAAAGACAGCCTACAAACTACAATCCCAGAGAACTTAGACAACAATGCAGACACTAAGAGAGACTTACATAGATCTAATCTACATGGGAAAGTATAAAAAGACAAGATCTCCTGAGTAAATTGGGAGCATGGGGAGAGGCAGGGAGGGGAGCAGAAAAAATGTAGAGCTCAATAAATATCAATCAAAAAGCCAAAAAACCAAATGCAGCATAAACAAATGTACCACACCTTTATATAGTTAAATACTCTGCAGCATAAACAATAGTAAAAACAATATTTCACAACAGATACCTGCAAGTTATTCTCTGACCTCCACATAGTATTTGAGTGCAACCCTCCTGTCACAAAACCACAAATAAATATAAACAATAAAAAGATATACTAAATATGCAACTATGACATGCTAGATTAGATTATAGTCTGGCGACAGGAATGGAAAGTAGGAATAAATTCTTGACACAAAATAACAGCTTTCTCACTAACCCCACATCAGACAGAGGGCTTTAGCTTGTAACATTAGTAATAACAATGGGATGGTTGCACCAGAAGATGCTACTGACTGATTAATAAAAAAAAAAAAAGTACTGTCTGGGTGTGGTGACACACAACTTTAATACCAGCACTTGGGCGGCAGAGACAAGTGAATCTCTGAGTTTGAGGCCAGCCTGGTCTAGAGCATAAGTTCCAAGACAGCCAGGGCTACACAGACAAACCCTGTTTCAGAAAACAAAACAAACAAATGAGCAAACAAACAAAAAAGATATACAGAATGAATGATTGAGGGGAAAGGATCTGCTGTCTTAACCACTTCTAATGGTGCTGTCTCAGCCTTCTTCCCTCAATTCACTCATCTCAGAGAATTGCTAGGAGAAAGAAATAGGAAGTGTGTTTGTACACGCATGTGCATGTGTGTATATGTATATTGTGTGTATGTGTTACTGTTTTCTATTTTTGAAACCAGTCGCCAGCCCAGGCTGACTGTAGCTCATTAAGCTTGTGAGGATGACTTTGGTTCCCTGCTTCTCCTGCCTCCAGCACCTGAGTGCTGGGATGAGGCATACTTCACCACACCCAGCAGGGCTACCATCTTGTTGTTGTTCATTTTGGAGTTTGCTGGGGGAAACTGAGGCTCAGGGAGTTGAAATGCCCTGCCTGAAGAGACAGGGATCTGGTCTGTAGCTCCAGAGCCAAGCTGACCAGCCCTTCGGCTCCTTACCAACCCCATCCCTGGGCTGGTGCCAGGGCTGAAAAGAGAGGTACTGGCCCAGGGCCCAGACCTGGGTTGCCGGGGCTGTGAGTGAGGGAACCCAGCCTGGGAATCTGAAAGACTCAAAGAGCTATTTATAGGCCCCCTCTGGGGTCCAGAAAGTCCCCACCTCCAGCCTGGAAGGCCTTTTCTGTCTCAGGCACTCTGGGGATCAGGTGAAGGACAGATAAGTGGCCCAGAGGCCCATGAGTGGCAAGAAGCTCCTGGACAGTCAGATCTTGGGGCAATATCCCTCTAACTGTCCAGGAATACGGCCAAGGCCCGATGTGTACAGTCACACACAATGCCACCAGCCACCTGAGAAGGACTAGGAGTTTAAGGGTATTCTTGGCTGCATAAGACTTTGAGCCCAGCAACCCTGACTACAGACACACACACACACACACACACACACACACAGAGGAAACCCAGGCATACTGGTGCACGTCTTTAATCCAAACACTTGGGAGGCAGAGGCAGGTAGATCTCTGAGAGTTCTAAGCCAGCCTGATCTACAGAGTAAGTTACAGGACAGGCAGAGTTACATAGTAAAACCCTGTCTTGAAACAAACAAACAGGAAAAAAAATGGTGAGAGAGAGAGATTGACTAGACAGATCTAGACCCTATGGCACCCCCATCCCTGGGCTGGTGCCTGCCTCAGAGCCTGGATAGCAGTGGGAAGAAGGCAGTGCTCAGTCTCCCTGACTAAGGTGTATGAATGGACCATGTTGGCTGCCTCGCTGGAACTCAGAACTACTAATTCCCTGGTGAAACAGAAGGCTCTTTCATGCCCAGGCGCCAGTGGGGTGAGGAGGCAGGAAGAGGGTAGGGAGCTGGCCAAGTCCCAGGGGCCCAGGCAGCTTCATGCCAGGGCCAGGAGTGACAGAGGAAGGATGGCGGCTGGGGCTGTATGTAGTCTCTTCAGGCACTAGGGACACGTTTTGTATTCAGTGCCACAGAAGTGACACCCAGCAGCCATGTGCAGCGTGATGACGAGCCTGAGCCTGAAGACAGACCTTGTCTATGAGCTCCAGTGTCTCATGTTATTGTTGCTAGGCGGCAACCCAAACAGCCTGCTTTTCACAGACAGGAAGCTGAGCTCAGAGGTCAGATGTTTGTCTGAGATCAAGCTTTCTCCATAGCCTTTGGAGGGTTGAGTCTGGATGACCACGACCCATAACTGAAGTCCTGGCAGTTACAAGCTACCATGGCAGCCCTCCTGATGGTGACCCAGTTCCTCTGCCAGCCTCACTTCCTGGGGTGGACGGGGAGACACTAGTGGATGCCCAAGAATCCTTCTGGCCCTAGTAGAAAGAGGAAAGATTAGAGACCATTCAACCCCAGGGACCGCTCTGACTTGGGAGCATTCATTCAGAGAGGTGGGGGTCCCACTCTCTCCCCAGTGGGAAGTGGCTCCACACATCTGTCACCTGATTCTATGCTTTCACTTTTTTTTTTGGTTAATCCTAGCACTAAGGAGGCAGAGGCAGGCGGATCTCTGTGAGTTCGAGACCAGCCTGGTCTACAAGAGCTAGTTCCAGGACAGGCTCCAAAACTACAGAGAAACCCTGTCTTGAAAAACAAAAACAATTTGCAGGAAAATGGGTGGAGCTAGAAAACATTATTTTGAGTGAGGTAACCCAGACACAGAAAGACAATTGTCACATGTACTCACTCATAGGTGATTTTTAAACATAAAGCAAAGAAAGCCAGCCTACAAACCATAATCACAGAGAACTTAGACAACAATGAGGACACTAAAAGAGACTTACATAGATCTAATCTACATGGGAAGTAGAAAGTATAAAAAGACAAGATCTCCTGAGTAAATTGTGAGCATGGGGACCTTGGGGAAGGATTGAAGAGGGAGGGGAGAGGCGGGGAGGGGAGCAGAGAAAAATATAGCAGTCAATAAATATCAATTAAAAAAAAACAATACAGGGGCTGGAGAGATGGCTCAGAGGTTAAGAGCATTGCCTGCTCTTCCAAAGGTCCTGAGTTCAATTCCCAGCAACCACATGGTGGCTCACAACCATCTGTAATGAGGTCTGGTGCCCTCTTCTGGCCTTCAGGCATACATGCGGACAGAATACTGAGAATACTGTACACATAATAAATAAATATTTAAAAAAAAAAAAAACAATACAAAACAACAAAATTTAAATCCCAGAGAGGGGTGTGGCGGTACACACCTTTAATCCCAGGGCTCAAGACACAGAGGCAGAAAGATTTCTGGGAGGGAGTTTTAGGCGACCATTATCTGAATAGCAAGTTCCAAGCAAGCAGCTTTACACAAGGAGACCCTGTCTCAAAAAGCATATTTAAGGGCTTAAGAGTTGATTCAGTTGGGTTGGATTCTCAGCACTCACATGGGGTCTCACTCAACCACCAGGCATACATGTGGTACAGGGACATACATGCAGACAGAACACTAATACACAAAAAATAAAGGATATACATATATAATATATATTATATATATTATCTCTCACACACATGTGTTTGTGCTAAAAATTTTTTTGAGACAGATCTTGCTAAAATTTCCGTGTTGGCGTGAAGCATGCAATCCTGCCAAGCAACCTCCGGAGGGACTGCAGGTGCCTACTAAGCCCTGCTGAGCGAAGTTGTACTGCATCCACGGCGAGGGAGGCCCTCCGCCGAAGACGTGAGAACAGGAAGGCTGTGAGAACGTTTGTTAAAGCAAAGGACACGGTATGCATTTTCCTTCCGGCTCCAAGGAATCAGAAACTTCAGGGTGCGGCTTCTTTAAGAGGCGAAGCAAAAGCACTTCAAATCCCGCCCCGGCACAGCGGATGAGGCGGGGTCTGTGCTGCACTGCGCGTGCGCCTTCCGCACGCGGTTCGGCTCTTGATGTTCGGTTCGCAGAACTGCAGTCTTGGGCGAGGCTGTAAAATTTAGGAAGCTGCTTCTATCTCTCTCCGGTTCCCGGATCGCTCGCTGCGTCACAGTGAGGTGATCGGGAAGGGCCGGCGGCTGGGTCAAGTGGGAGTGGCAGCGCCTGGGTTCAAACTCGCGCTTAGCCGCGATGAGCCAGTCTTTGGTTTGTCCCGAGACCGTAAGCAGGTGAGACTCAGGGACTGTGGAACTCGGGGAGGTGGCGGATGAACTGGGAGCTGAGTCGTGGTAGCAAGGCCAGGTGGGAGATAGCTGGGGTCCCGATCTGGTGTCGGTTAGGGGCAGGCTGGGGGTGGAGCCAGGCGGCCGAGTCCCAGGGTGGCCTGGACGGTGGCTCCGGTGAAAGCCAGTAGTGCTGAGTGGTCCCTAGCCTTGCTCCGGCCCTGCAGGGTGAGTTCCGTGCTTAATCGCAACAGCCGGCAATTTGGGAAGAAATACCTTTTTGACGAGAATGAAGAAACATGCTGGAACTCCGACCAGGTGAGGCGCTTCCACGTCCCTCCATCACAAATGTGAAGCAGATTCTGCGGGCAGGGTGCCTTGAGAATTTTGGGGAGACCTAGGAAGGACTGAACGCGCACAGTCTCCTGGCCTGGCTGTAGCCGGGGAACTTGACCCTGCAGTTACCAAGTCCCTTTGTTTACCCATCTGCTTCCAGGGACCCTCCCAGTGGGTGACACTCGAGTTTCCCCATCGTGTTCACATCACACAGCTGCAGGTGCAGTTCCAGGGCGGCTTCTCCAGTCGCCACTGCTGCCTGGAAGGTACTGGAAGGTCGCAAGAGGCGGGGGTCAAAGGGTTCCCTGGATTCTCAGCCTCTTTCTGCACTGCAGGTGCACAGGGTGGGGATCCCCTCAGTAAGATTGTGGACTTCTACCCTGAGGACAGCAACACCCTTCAAATATCCTGCTTGGTCTGAGGTGTGAGGGATCCGGTGTTCTGAAAGCGTTGGTGTAATATGTATGTATGGTGTGGTGGTGCAAGCACTGGGCCAGCCTGGCACGGAACCATACTGTGCCTCCTACACGTGAGCAGGAGCCATTGCAAGGAACTTTAGTGCTCTGTGGGAGTTCAAGGTCATCCCCTGCTACAGCAGAGTTTGAGGCCAGCCTGGTCTACAGAGCTATTTCCAGGACAGCCAGGGCTGTTAACAGAGAGACCCTGTGTGGTGGGGGTGGGGGTGGGGTGCTGTTGGAGAAGCACCTGGCCTATGGGGTGGTGTCTGAACGGGGAAGGTGGAGCCTGTTGGGTCAGAAACAGTCACCATTTCCTTGACCACAAGAGGCCACACCTTCTCCATTCCTACTGTGGAGTTGGACCAACTGAAGTTGACCTTTGAGGACACCAGCGACTTTTTTGGTCGTGTGGTCATCTACCACCTGCGGGTGCTGGGTGAGAAAGTAATGTGAAAGCTATTGGCCCACCTCCAGGAAGACCCCTGGGAGGCGTCACCTCCAGGAAGACCCCTGGCAGGCACCCAGAAGCCCTTCAACTTCTGCACAGATTTATTGCTTCCTGTTGGGGAGGATCCCTTCCCACCACTGTCCGGGAGCTGCCTCAAGCCAGTAGTGGGCAGCCTGGCTTGTTCCCTGAGTGCCTGGGTCCCCAGCAGGCCATCTTCACTCTGGGTCCACAGGCCCCAGAGTACTCTGGAACAGTTTGAGGATGTGGCTCTCCATCACCTGTTGCACTGTGGGAGGAGGTGGGAGGAGGTGTGAGCAGGAGAGGGGGCTGGAGGCCTTGAGCAGGAGTGTAGCCACCAGGAGGTGACTCAGCCTAGCCCTGAGGCTGGGACCCTTCACTAAGGCTGAGAGACTTTCCAGCAGGGTGGGGTGGAGCTACCTTGGGGCTGTTTTAATAAGAAGAGGCCTGTCCTCCACTGAGTCAGCAATACCAGACCCTCAGCCAGTGTGACCACACAACTGTAGCTTTCCCAGCCTCCAGAACCATGAATCCAAATAAAACTTAAAAAACAAAAACAGACACCCTATCTCTTATATTCTGTTATAGCAACAGAAATAGAAGTTTGGGGGTGACCTCAGCAAAGTGCCCGTCCCCAGGACCACAAGGCAGGGTGTGTCTGGCAGGAAGAACTAAGGTCTACACATAGGCTGGGGCTACTAGCATCTGAGTGTCTTGTGTGTACCGCAGAGTGCCTTCCGTCCTCATAATGAGCTGATGTCCCTAGCACAGCCTGAAAATGCCAAGAGCCAGGATGAAGAGGTACCTGAGCCTGCCTAGATGCTAAGGGGCATCACTTGGCATGCTCGGGGAACATCCTGTTTACCCCTCTGTGGCCATTCCATACACAGCCCCTCAGCCCACCACCCCAGTATTCAAGCCCACCTTTGCGGAATCCCAGGGCCACTGCGAGGTCCATTGGGGTGTAGCCAGAGTCGGCCTCTGTGGTGAGGTCAGCGCCCCGGGCTGCAAAGAAAAAAGGCATTGGGCATAGGGCTGCATCTAAAGGCTTGGGGACTGCAGGACTGAGGTGCCCCATCATGCTCTTTGTCCATGTGACCTTGGGCAGTGGCAAGACCACAGTGCTCCCCTACCCAAAAGAACAGGACTTGGAGTCTTTGGGGCATGGAAGGGGGTGCTCAACATGGCTGACTGGATCAAACACAGAAGCTGCACACCATCCTGCTTCCTCCTGTCTACCCTAGGACTCCAGGACTCCTAAGGGGTCTCCTACTCACCCAGCAAGGCCTCTACACACTTCACATGGTTCCCACGCACCGCGTAGAGTAGTGGTGTCCCTCCATTCTGTGGGATAAGACTAGGTGAAAACGAATGCTAGGTCTCTGGCTGCCGAGTCAACCCACTTCCAGTCCACACGTGGGCTCTGTGTTTCTTAGATGCCCATTCTTCCAAACTCCCTGACTTTCTCAGCTGCTTTGGGGCTCTTGCAGCTGCTGGCCGTCCTCCCGTTAGCGCTCTACTGTCCTCTCTGCATCCGTCTCCCGGACACTGGGAACTGTACCAGGTGTGGTGACAGTTGTCCTGTGTTCCCAGAACCCAGGGCAGGTCTGGCATCTCACAGGGGCCCATCCGTGAGCAGGAACGGAAGCCAGGGGGCAATGACAGATCCCAGCCGCCGGTGTCTCACCCAGTCGTAGATGTTGATATCCACGTCACGGTCGAGCAACAACCTCACAATGTCCGTGTAGCCACCCATGCTGGCAAGCGACAGAGCACTCTCCCTCTCCTTGGCCAGGATGTGGGGGTCAGCACCCTAGGAAAGCAGAAAAGGTAGTGATGGAGTCCCTGAAATCTCAGGGTCCCCAAGGAGGGTAGCCTATCTCAAAGCTGAAACCCCAGCCTGTCCTTGCACCCCCAGGACATACCCAATCTAGCAGGAAGCGAACTGTCTCAATTTCTCCAAAGGCTGAGGCCCAGATGAGAGGAGTGAAGCCACGTTCATCTGGTTTGTTGATCAGGTTGTCACCTGATATGGGATGGGGGATGGTAAGATTGCCTGCTCTCCTGAGTAGAGTGGGCAGGGTTCAGGGGTCACGTGAAGGGGAACATATACAGAACATACACGATCATACAAGCCACTCTCACATAGAAGTTCCCCTACCAGACAGGCATGTGCACGCCAGCCCACACAGGACACGCACCCTTCCGGAGATGGTCCTTCAGTTGGCTCAGCTCCCCTTGTGCTGCGAGCTGGTGGACGGACAGTGCTGGGGCCAGAGACAGGCACAGTATTCACCCATTCTATCCCCTCCCCAGGCCTCAGTTTACCCTGTTCAAAATTGATCATATTTTTTGTTTGTTTTGAGAGAGGGTCTCATGTAGCCCAGGCTGGCCTGCAACTTGCTATGTAGCTGAGAATGAGCAGGAACTGCTGATCCTCCTGTGTACTGGGTGATGGATGTGTGCTGCTATTCTCTGTTTACGAGGAGCTTGTACATGCTGGAGAGCCATCTAGCAGCTGAGCCATATAAGTTGGCCTCCAACTCAGTAAGTAGCCAGGGAAGACTGATGGCCTGCCTCTACCTCCCAAATGCTGGGCCATGGGGCACCATGCCAAGCTTGTAAGGAATCCTTTAGCCCCGCCCACCCCTCCTTGAGTTCTACTCACAATCCAGAGTGGCTGGCAGAGCTGAGACTTCATTCCCACGCTGCCGGTTTGTAAGGGTTGTTGAGTGCTTCAAGAAGCTGCCTGCAGGGAGAGGAGGTGCTTGTCTCAGGGTGTCCAGACATGTGCTGCAGGCTCTAATCTTAAAGAGGCCACCCCTGTGGTTTCCATGTGCATGTTCACATCCACACAGATGCCAATGGTAAATGAAGAGGGAAGGAGCAGGGCCTAAGTGGTGCAGGTCGGCATTCCCAGCTACTCAGGAGGCTGGGGCAGGCATCACAAGTCCCAGGCCAGCTTGGGCTACACAGTGAATTCCAGGTCAGTTGGGACTATAGAATGAAACCCTACGTTAAAGAAATAGGAGGCTGGGCAGTTGTGGCACACGCCTTTGATCCCAGCACTCCGAGGCAGATACAGGTGGATCTCTGTGAGTTTGAGGCCAGTGTGGGCCTCTACAGAGTGAGTTCCAGGACAGCCAAGGGTACACATAGAAACCCTGTCTCAAAAACCCCAAAAAAACAGAGGGAGGAGGGAGAGATAAAGACCATAAAACAAATAGATTTGAGGGGTGCACACCCATAATCCCAATCCTGAGGAGGTAGAGGCAGGAGGGAAAGGAAATGTTTGAGGCCATCCTGGGCTACACAGTGAGATCCTGCCACAAAAAGAAGGAAGGAAGGAAAGAGAAAAAGTAGGCAGAAGGTGGTAGGAAGACAGGACAGGCAGCAGGTCTGTTCTGACAAGATGGTTAGAGCAGGTGGCTCTCAGGCGACTCCCACTTAAATCCCAGCAAGCACTGGGAAGGACACAGGTCCTGGTGTGACGTTGAGTTAGATGTGTTTAAGGACTATAGGAAGCCTGGACTCAGGACATCCAAGTAAGGAAATGGGGAGGGAGAGAGGGACCAACTGTGGGGGGGGGTGGGGTGGGGGAGAGACAACCAGTTAACCTCAGGTGTTCTCCTCAGAAGCTGTCCACCTTGCCTTTTGAGCCAGGCTTGGGGTTCACCATTTGTGCTAGGCTTGCTGTCCATCGGGTCCTGGGACCTTCCTGTCTCAGGTCCCTGTGTTCATAGGGTCGTATTACCTGACCCATTCATCTCTGTGGGTGCCTTCCTGGCTTTTGAGACAAGGTCTTGTGTAGCCTAGTTCTCTGTAGCTGAGGATAACCCTGAATTTCAAATCTTTCTGTTTCTACCTCCAAGGTACTCAGACAGCCAAGGTCAAAAGAAAACTCGGTGTTCAAAGCAATACAATACAATACATAGAAACTGGGAGGGGCAGAGAACTGGCTCAGCAATCGAGAGTGCTAGTTCTTGCAGAGGACTGGAGTTCCGTTCCCAGCACCCACACTGGCAGCTCACAGGCACCTGTAACTCCAGTTCCAGTAATGTCTTCTTCTGGTTTCTGTCAGCACCAGTGTGCATATGCACACACACACAATTTAAAAAGAAAACACCCAAAAGTTTGCCCATAGATAAACAGATCAACAAAATGTGGTTTACCCACCTGCTGGGATTGTCTACTACCATGAAGAGCAATGAAGAGCTGAGCCGTCCCCAGCGTGGGTCAGTCACGAGCTCAAGCAGAACAAGGTGAAAAGGCGATCACCAGAGAGGAGACAAAGAGCTGCCCTGGCCGGGGGCAGGAGGACGTGCCCTCTACTGCAGTGAACCAGACAGAAGGAATGGTGGCACAGGTTGGCGAAAGAGCCAGAGGTAACTAAATTGTACTGCAATTGTGTCCAAATAGTAAATGTTATATTTTGCCACACTAAAGAAATGTAAAGCTGGGCGGTGGTGGTGCACACCTTTAATCCCAGCACTCGGGAGGCAGAGGCAGGCGGATCTCTGTGAGTTCGAGACCAGCCTGGTCTACAAGAGCTAGTTCCAGGACAGGCTCCAAAGCCACAGAGAAACCCTGTCTCGAAAAACCAAAACAAAAATACAAAATGGCCAGGCGTGGTGCGGCAGGCACTTGATCCCAGTGCTCAGGAGGCAGAGGTAGGTGGATCTCTGTGTTTGAGGCCAGCCTGGTCTATAGAACCAGTTTCAGGACAGCCAGAAGTCTAAATAGAAAGACCCTGTTTCTTTTTCATATACATATATGTGTGTGTGTGTGAGTGTACTTACAGACATATTATATAATTATGTATACTATATAATATATATTCACATATATACACAAAATACAAAAAAAAAATTGAAATATTTACTCTGTAACCATGGCTGGCCTACAACCTACAATTCACTATGTAGACCAGGTTGGCCTCAAACTCAGAGATTTGCCTGCTTCTGCCTTCATGGTGCTGGGATCAAAGCGTGCACCATGGCTGTTTGGAAACATTAGAGGGCAAAGACAGGCAGAGCCCCAGAGCTCACTGACCGGCAGGTCTAGCTCAATCAGTGGGCTTCAGGTTCAGGCAAAGACTTGTCTTGAACATAATGTGGAGGCCAGAAACATGGCGCAGCTGATAAAGGCGCCTGTTGTTGGCTTGACCTGAGTTCCATCCCTAGGACCCACAAGGTAAGAAGAGAGAATTATCCTGAAAACGATCTTCTATCCTCCACATGTGCGCCATGGCATGTTCACACACATGTGCGCCGTGGCATGTCCACACACATGTGCGCCATGGCATGTCCACACACATGTGTGCCGTGGCATGATCACACATGTGCGCCATGACATGTTCACACACATGCACTTACAAACATGAAATAAAATGTAAAAAGTGCTGCAGAGATGGCTCTCTGGGGTTGATCTGTACCATCTGCACGGGGTGGGCTACAGCTTTGGGTCCAGAGGTTCAGACGCCCTCTTCTGGCCCTCCTCAGGCACTGCCTGTACATGCTGCATATGCACCTAGGCAAAATACTCATACACATAGAACACATTTAAAAATCCATTAAAGCTTTTTGTTGATATGTATTTTATGTGTATGTTTTGACTGTGTAAATGTATGTGTACCACATGTGTGCCTGATGTTCTCCAAGGCCAGAGGAAGTCTATGGAGTCGCCATGGCTGTGGATGCAGGGAACCGAACCAGAACCTCTGAGAGATGAAGGGCTGGAGAGATGGCTCAGAGGTTAAGAGCACCGACTGCTCTTCCGGAGGTCCCGAGTTCAATTCCCAGCAATCACAAGATGGCTCACAACCATCTGTAATGAGGTCTGACGCCCTCTTCTGGCCTGCAGGCAGACATGGAGGCTGAACACTGTGTACATAAATCTTTAAAAAAAGAAGAAAAGGGCTGGAGAGATGGCTCAGAGGTTAAGAGCACTGACTGCTCTTCCAAAGGTCCTGAGTTCAGTTCCCAGCAACCACATGGTGGCTCACAACCATCTGTAAGGAGATCTGGTGCCCTCTTCTGGCCTGCAAGCATACATGGAAGGAATGTTGTATACATAATAAATAAATAAATCTTTAAAAAAAAAAAAAAAAAAAAAAAAAGAAGAAAAAAAAAAAGAACTCAGCTAGCTCTCTACCTATTCCACCACATTTCCAAAGACAAGGTCTCCCTAAGTGACCTTGTCTGTCCTGAGAAATGTAGACCAGGCTGACCTTTAACTCACCAGTCCCTCACCAAAACCCAGAGTGGTTCTCACCCTGTGATGAGGATGCATTGCCTGATTCAGGATTCACGGCCTCTGGGGTGCAAGGGAACAGACTGAGGACCACAGTGTCTGAGCTGTCTGGGGATTCGTCCCTGAGGTCCTCAGGATCCTCAAGTTCAGGAGCAGGGGACAGCTGCTTTGGGATGAGGTCATCTGAAAACTGAGTGGACTCCATGGTAGGAGCTGGAGGAAGAGAGGACAATAGTTACCAAAGTTATTGGGCCCCCCAAGGTGACTCAGCTTGACACCAAGCCAGACGCCCTAAGTTTGATTCCAGGAACCCACGTTCTCTGGCCTCCATGTCTGCTCCATGGCAACCCCACCACCACCCCATACAGGAATAAATCAGTTCTTCTTAGGGGCTGGGGCTTGGCTAGGCTGGACGTGGTGGCGCACACCTTTAATCCCAGCACTCAGGAGGCAGAAGAAGGGGGAATCACTTTGAGCTCGACGCCAGCCTGGTCTACATAGTAAATTCGACGACAGCCAGGGCTATGTTAGAGAGACCCTATCTCAAAAAAATCTCTATAGATGGATAGATAGATAGATAGATAGATAGATAGATAGATAGATAGATAGATAGATGCATAGTGCGTGTACGTGAATGTGCACACACACACTAGACATGGTCTGCATACTCAGCTTTGCATAGTGAGAATGGGAAACTTTAGGGTTTGGATAATTGCTATTGTCAAGAAATTAACACCAGAATCCCAGGCCCTTGCACCAGGCAATAAAATCTGAGTTCGGGCAGCAGTCTGGGTTCAAATCCCCTCACTTACAAGCAGTGAAAACCTGGGCTATGACTAAGCTGAGCTCAGTTTTCTCCTCATTAGGTGAAGAAACGAGGTCTCAGAGAGGTCGTGTCAGAAAGCAGCATAGTGAGATACTAACTCTAAACTCTTAGTGTCTGTCCCTCTGTGGTTATTTGGGTCGGGGTCGTCCAAAATGACTTAGGGATCAATAAAAAATGCGACTCAGGAGGTTCACTCACCTCCCTCCAGTCTCCTCCGTCCCCCTACGTTGCAAGCCTGGGTCTCCAAAAACTCGGGACTTCCTATTCACAAACTTTTCTGGTCCAGTGGATCTAGTAAGGCGCAAATTGGTGATCGGACGATCGGCACCCTAGCTTCCTCTGCTGGGACACAGAGCAGCAACTTGAAACGCGACGACTATTTCCGACTGAAGCACTCCCCAACTGCGCTTGCGCACTCCTGCCCAGCAAAGAACCTAAGAACCGAAGCTGCTTCTAGCTCTTTAAGATTCGAGGGCGGGGTATGGCTTCCTCAGAACCCAATTAAGTACTGTGGCGCATGCGCACGTTCTCCTTATGAAGGGCTGAGGCGCCCTCAACCCCCCCTGAGGATTTCACTACGCATGTGCCGCAGTGCCGTCGCTCCTGAGGCCCCGCCCCCACTGTCTTCCCAATGGGAACCACTTGTGGATGGGAGGGTGGAGCATTCTCTAGATGAGGCGGAGACATGTGGGCGGGACTCGTCGAATTTAAAGGGACCGAGTATTATTCCATCCTCTTAACATTTCCTTGCCCTGGTTTCAGAGGATTATCGTGTCAGGTGGCAGCACCGAGTCCTTGACTAGGTATCCTAGAGCATCAGAAAATCTCTGTACTGCACACACGCACGGCCCGGATCGCCTTCTTTCCCTCTCTCTCCTGTCTGAATGAAGCTGGAACGAAGAGGGATCAGTGAGCCCAACACCAGAACCGAACGCTTGCTGCGACCTATTTCAACCCGGAAAGTTTAGGTAGACCTCCCAGTTTCCCGACTTCCGCTTCCGTTTTAGGGCTCCGCCTGGCTGCCTTCGCTATGGAAGAACCAGAAATGCTGCTGAAGGGAAAGAAAGGTGTTGCGGGGCCCCGGGCGGAATGGAGGGCTCGGGGAGTCGCCCTGTCGCAGCCTGGAAAAGGCAGTGCGGGACGGAAAAGGGAGGCCACTGTCTCCTGGCGGGAGGTGATGTGGCAGCCGTGTAGTAGAGACCTGGGACAGAGGAAGGCTCTGTATTTTGTTTCTAAGACAAGGTCTCAATATGTAGCCCCTGACTGTCTTGGAAAATTCGCTATGTAGACCAGGCTGGCCTCTACTACCTCTGCCTTCTGAGAGCTGAAATTAAAAGTACGCACTTCAAGCTCAATTTAATTTTTTTTAATCCTGTGAACACGTGAACGAGTGTGCGGGTTTGGTGGCGCAATACTCTAATCTTTACTCAAGAGTCAAGAAGCAGAATTACTGATTGAAGGCCAGTTTAATCATAGAGCGGCTCCGTCTCAAGTGCTCAGTCATTTTGGGTGGTGGGGTGAAGCCTTAACCCAAACACAGTTGTGAGCACTTTGCTCAGAATGTTCAAGGTTCTGGGTTTGATCCCCGACACAGCAAAATAAATAAAGACAGGTTAAGTAGGTTATTTTCTTTGGCTAGTGGAAGCCCAGGGTGGTAATAAAGGCGGGGCCGACGTCATTTTTGCCTTGGGAGTTGGCGCCATCTGCTGCCTGTACCTGGGACTTGTCAGAGCTGGTCTGGTCCAGGCAGTGGGAGAGGGGCAGTAGCAGTTGGAAGCAACAAGATCCTTGAAGGACGGTTGGAGACTTGGCAGACTGGAAAGGCCTTGCTCGAAGTCTACCCTGGGATGATGTTTTATGTGCAGTTGACATGGGGAGACATGAAGACAGGTGGACTTAGCAGGCACTTGGATGGATTCTGTAGAGGGCAGCCTCAGGAGGCTAAGACAGGGCTTGTGCTGCGGTAACCTCAGAGCTGTTCCAGCACAGCAAGAGTTGTAGGCTTTCGCAACATTCCTGTCTTGGTCAGAGTAGAGGCCACACAAGGATGTGGACTTTAGGCACCTTTGGGTTCAGTGGTTATCCTCTGCTCATGCATGGTGGTGCATGTTTCTCTTCCCAGCACTTGGGAGGCAGAGGCAGGAGAATTGGTGTGAGTTTGAGGACAGCCTGGTCTACACAGTGAGTTACAGGGAATTCAGAGCTACTGGATTCTAGTATGATGTTCCATACTGGTCTTTAGTGTGATGTTTATGTTGAGGGTTTTCAGTGGCAATAGTACTGTTCCCTAGTGTCCCCTGGAAGTGGGCTCAGAATGTGCTTATGTCCCCTTGAGTCTCTAGCTGACCTGGGCCTGTGGATGACGGTTACAGGAGTGCACTCTGATTGGAGTCAAAGACTGAAGAACTAAGAATCTAATGTGGAATGGGGCTCAGTTGGCAGTGCTCACCTAGAACCACATAAACCAGGTGTGGTGTCACTCATCCGCAGTGCCAGCACTCAGGAGGTAGAGCCAGGAGGATTGGGAGTTAAGGTCATTCTTGGTTACAGAAAGCTAAAGTCTGGCCTGGGCTATATGAGACCCTATTTAAAAGAAAAAAGAAGAAAAAGAGGAAGAAGAAGAAGCAGCTAGAGAGATTTCTCAGGAGTTAGAGCACTTAGTGATCTTACAAATGGCTGGACTTTGGTTCCCAGCATTCACATTGTGCAGCTCACAACCATCTGTAACTCCAGCTCTTATGGCCTCCATGGCACTGCACTTAAATGTATATGCTCACATAGATACATACATATAATTCAAAATAAAATAAATACAAGGGTCTTATACTTGTCCCTTATTCCCTTCCACACCTTGTCAAACCCAGTAACAGACAAGTTCACCGAAAGTGTCTATGTCCTGGCCAACGAGCCGTCAGTGGCCTTGTACCGGCTACAGGAACATGTGCGTCGCTCACTGCCGGAGCTGGCCCAGCACAAGGTGAGTTCTGCCAGCCCCACCAAGGATCTCTTCCAAATGCACTCATAGCCCCTGAGCTGAAGTGGAGCACACATGCGAAGGGGCTGAAGTCAAAGCAGAGATGCTGGTGAGATAGCCTTTGGCAGCTGAATCAGGTTGGACAGTGTGGGGACAGCCCTTGGGTGACTTTTGAAGGAGACAGCATGGTCTGGATTAGTGACTAGCAAGGTGAGGAAAGAGCCCAAGAAAGGCTGTGCCAGCTAGACGCAATAGCCAGTGCTAAGGGCTCGGCTCAAGGCCTGCTAGTCACACAGAGCCCCTAGGGGAAGAGGACAGCAGAAGGCAAAGTCAAGACAGCTGGGGGAGTCGAGGACTCAGGTGGGGAGTGGAGCACTCAGGTGGGAGTGGAGCATTCAGGTGAGAGTGGAGCACTCAGGTGGGAGTGGAGCACTCAGGTGGGGAGTGGAGCACTCAGGTGGGAGTGGAACACTCAGGTGGGAGTGGAGCATTCAGGTGAGAGTGGAGCACTCAGGTGGGGTGGTGGAGCACTCATTGGGGAAGTGGAGGATTTGGTGGGGCTTGGGGAATGGGAAGCTCAGAGAGGATCTGACGTCTAACACTGGTTCCCATAGAGCCTTCCCTCCTAACACTCCCCAATCCTGCAGGCTGACATGCAGAGATGGGAGGAGCAGAGCCAGGGTGCTATATACACCGTGGAGTATGCCTGCAGGTGAGACACCCTGCTACATCTGTCAGAGGGCAGAGTGACATAGATTCCCAATCCCCCCAACACCTCTGTTGGGTTTCTCACAGTTGTTCTTGGGGAGTTTGGGGATCTGACTTGGAGTTGGGGTGGGTGGCTCGCTGGATAAAGTGCTTTTATCCACAAGTTGCATCTGAAGCACCCTTGACAGATGGTGAGCACCACTAAGTCCAGCTCCGAGAACATGGAGGCAGGAGCGTGCCTGGAGCTCCCCTAGGATGGTCCTGTCATCAAGTTTCTAGTTCCCTGAGAGACTGTTGTCTCAGATTAGTGACTCCGCTGATAGAAGGCTTGCCTGGAAAGTCAGGTGGAGAACAATTGATGGGCATGCCCAGTGTTGGCCTCTGTCCCCCACACACATGCAAACACCCATGGACACATAACCATACCGACACAAAATCAGCTCCCTCCCAGCTGAGGCTGGACCACAGCTAAGGGGAGAAGGGCTGCCACAATTGTACCCTGTGCGTGTGTGCCCTCCATGCAGAGCCTGGGCAGCAGTGCCGAGTGAGCGCACCCGACCACTTCTGCCTGTCCTGTTGTTTTTAAGTTGGGTTTTGGTGTGTCCCCAGGCTGATCTTGAATGCCCAGGCTTAAGCAGTCCTGCCTCGCTTTCCCAGGAGCTGAGGTCAGTTTGCACATGACTTTTGCTCACACCTGAGATTGTGTGTGTGTGTGTGTGTAGGCACATGTGTGCCATGTCTTCAGCATTGCCAGGGCATAATTTTCATTCCTTCTCCAGGTTCGAGGACCCGTATTTGGCTCTGTGAGTATGGCCTTGAGTCTTTGTGCCCACTGGGCTGTCCAAAAGCCTAAGTCTTCCTCTCTGCAGGGTCTCACTATGTAGCCCTGACTGTCTTTGAATTCACTCTGTAGACCAGGCTGGCCTCAAACTCAGAAATCCTCCTGCCTCTGTCTCACAAGTGCTGGGATTAAAGGCATTCGCCACTAACCCTGGCTCTTCTCTGCATTCTTGGGCCTCCTCGGTGGCAGGTCAGTTCTCCTTTTGAGCCACCATCCCTGTGTTCTGCCTACTGTGCGGCCTGGGCCACTCTAGTATCTCACCGCTTCTGTTAAGTGCCGCTCAGACAGCCGGCTGCCTTGTGCACACCTCGATTGCCTGGGCCCCTCATGGACTCTTAATGAGGACTTGATCCCCTCATCAAAAATTCTGTGGGATTTGCCAGACATGAGAGTGATAAAAACCCTTCACACAGGTCACTCTGCTGCTCCCAGGAAAGATATGGGCTGGTGACAGGGCACCCGGGCCAAGCCTGACCACTTGTGGATCAGGACTAATTCCTGCAGGCTGTCCTCTGACCTCCACCCACTACTGCTACAGATGCAGCCCCTCCTTAAAGAAATTTTTTTGTTTTGTTTTTGTTTTTAAGATTTATATGATTTTGAGATAGTATCTTTCTCTACAATCTAGGCTGGCTTCAAACTTAGGATCTTCCTGCCTCAGCCTCCTCCAGTCCTGGGACACAGGAATGCCTGATCTATACACTTCAAATCCTAAAAGCAGAGTTACACAGCCAGCCACCCTTTAAACAGTAGATAGAGAGCAGTTCCACCCCTGTAGAGCAGTCCCTGCGGCAGTCCCTGGGCTGTGAGGCACCCATAGCAGGCAGTCCCTGGGCTGAGTTGTCTCAGATTTAGATTGTTTCCTTTACAGACATGAAACTCTTTTTAACTGTTAATAGTTAGCAGTGCTGAAGGCTGAGCCCACATTTTGCAGCTCCCCACTGAGGCTGCTGCTCTGCTCAGGACCTTGATGCTGATCCTCACTCCTTTCTGTTTCAGTGCTGTGAAGAGCCTGGTGGACAGCAGTGTGTACTTCCGTAGTGTGGATGGCCTGCTCAGACAGGCCATCAGTATCCGGGACCACATGAACACCAGCACCCAGGGCCACAGGTAGCCCAGCCACCTGCCCTTGTCAGCACCCTAACCAGTGAGCTGTGCAGGTGTTCTTTGGCATCTGTGGCACAAATATCCCAGTTGTGTGTGAAGAACTGTGACAGCGGTGCCTGGTTCACAGGCTCAAAGGACAGTGACCAAGAAACAGGTCAGAGGAAGTGTGTGGGCAAGCAGCATCCCCAGGAAAGTGAACAGAGCAAGGCCCTGAGACTGGCACTCTTCCCAGGGAGAGAGCATGGGGAGTGGTTTAGTGGGAAGCTGTGCTGGTGGGGGCTGGGCTCTCCATCCTGCCTTGCCTTGCTGTCTCCAGCTGAAGCCCAGGGAGATGACAAGCACCTCAGCACCTACTATCCTTAGATTTTTCCGTGTTGATTATAACTCAATAAACTCGTAGCTGACCCTTACCAGCCTCAGCCAGTCTTCACCTGACTCCTCCGACTCTGGTCTGTCACTGGAATGAGGAGCAACAGCAGAGAGTGCTGCAGACTCCTCCTCACCACACCGCGTGTGGGTTACACCCTATCCAGCCAGTCAGCTTGGCCTGGCCTCTGAAGTAGGTGCTGATTCCACCCTTTAGAAGACCAAAAGCTCAGACCATGGTCTTGAAGGTCCATGGTGTCAGCCAGGCACAGTCTCATGCATTCCCAAGTTTGTTCCAGCCAGGAGGAACCATCCCCTCCTACTGTGGCCTGACCCTGACCCTGGAAAACTCTCAGGGCCACCGGCTTCTCCACCCAGGTCAGTGCAGAGGCTGCCACTCTACTGAGCTAACCCATTTTTTTGGGTGTGTCCCTGCAGCCTACTGTCTAACTGTTGGGCTTTCTGGCTGCTCTTCAGGGATGGTTTCTTGCGGGGGGGGGGTGTTACACACTGATGAATCTCTGTTGCTCAGGCCTCTTGTTGCTTCATCTTCCTCTCTTAGGCAGAGGGCTGGCTCCTATGCCCCCAACCACTCAGCTGCTGTGTGACCTTGAGGCCACATCCTCACTTCTCTGGTCTTCAGCTTTTTTCTCATGTAAACATGGCTTATCCAGCTGAGGCCATGTGGTCAGTGACATTGTGTCCATGCAAGAGAGAAGTGTCCACAGTCCTAACCCTTACAATACTATAAACTGACCAGCCTGCTTCAGGCTGCAGAGAGTTGGGTCCTTCCTCTGGCCTTTGCCTGCTACTGTGTTGGCGAGGGGGTCCAGGGTCCTCTCACCACCTCAGACAGAGGAGCTCATCCATGGGTCCCACTGGTGCTGCGAAGGCAGAGTGTGTGAAGACTGGCTCACAGCCCAGAGGTGCAGTGTTCTCCCTGGATGGTACAGTCAGCACTTACTGGGTGATGATGTCATCAAGCATTAATTAAGAATCTCACTTGTACAGTAAGCATTTCTCGGCTCTTTGGGTAGCAAGAACTTACTGAGCACCAGTCAGTGGGCATTCAGTGGCAAGCCTCTGCTTGCCAGGTATCTGGACACTCACCAACTGTCATCCCCACCACAGGAGATGGACAGTTCTTCACTTGAGAAGCATCTGGAACGACCCTAAGCTAGAAGGGCTCCCAGGTGTATGCACTGATCCTGTCGGCACTGGTGCATGCCTGCCCTGTACCCAGCCCAAGCCTGGGCACCCCTGTGTTGCTGCCCCAGCCCAGCCCATGCCTAGGCACCCTTGTCTTTCCACCCCAGCCCAGCCTAACCCACTCCTGGGCATCTGAGTCATGTGTCTCCTGCTCTGCTCACCTTGGCATCCTGGGCTCTGGATCCCAACTTCATCTCTTCAGACTTCTTCACCTCCCTGGGATCACCAGCCCTCTGAGCTCCAAAGCCACTCTCCTGGGTTACAAGTGGCACTCATGGGTTCAGATCCTCACTGCCTGTCCAGACCCAGGACCCTTAACACAATCTCTTATATAAGAGGAAACTGGCTGGGTGGTGAGATAGCCTGCCCCAGGCACTGCCCCCACCTGCAGGCATCAGAGTTCGAGTCCTGGCCTTCCCATCCTTAGCTCTCCCACCCCCCTTCCAGTCCTTGCAGAAGCAGACCCCTGGACATCACACTGAGAACTCAACAGGAACTCATGGCTTAGCCATAATTGCTCCCCTTGGCCATGAACCAGGTTCACTATTCCAGAAGCACCCCAGGGCAATCTTGGTGCACATACATGAATGTTCAGAAGTTGTTCTTCCATGCTGGGGCCACATAACTAAAGACCAGACCCTGGCCCTGCTTCTGTCATGTGATGCAGGGCTGGGTGCTGGCTTCTCGGAGATAAACACATCTCCCTGTCTGACCACTGGATAACTGTCTCCCACCTCCATCCAGGACAGGACCTGAGATCCTGGCTTGGCCACTAGCTCCCATCTACTGGGTCCTGATGGGGCAGGATGCATGTCTGTCCTACAGTCGGGCCCTAGGTTCCTCCGAATCACACACACACCAAACAAGCTAACAAACTCCAACCGAAAAAATGCCAAAGTTGTAGCAGGCGGAACAGGAGCACTATATCTCAGCTCTGCCCAAGGCGTGGTAAACCATGTACAGGAGGGCTGGGGAGACGGCTTGGTCAGCTAAGTACTTGTCTCACAGCTGTGAGAACCTGAGTTCAGCCACCAGAACCCACATCAGAAAAGCCAGGCATGTCGCCAAGCTTGTAACCCCAACACCCACACAATTGTGCTTCCATAGATACAAGCATTAGGTAAATGTAAAAAGTACCCCAGGACTCAGCCACTGCAACAACTGGGGGCTTTGAACTTTAGGGGGCAGGCATGGGGTACTTAGCACACCTCCAGGGCTCCTTAACACCCCAGCCCTTGGGTGCCCCTTCATCTGGAAGCTATCATCTTTCAGAGGTTCCAGAGCAGAACTGGTCTGTCCCCCACCTCAACACCTGTTGCCCAGGCCTCCCAGGGCCATGGTTTACATCTCATTTGTGTCTCCCCCATGAACAGAGCATTGGTCTGGGTGCACAGTCCTGCCCACACAAACCTGACAGAGACTTCTGGTCCTTTGAGAGTGAACTGAGCTTCCAAGGGACCAAGGCACTCATCAAGCCATACATCTGTCCCCACACTGCTCCAAACAAAATTCACAGCCTCCCCTCCCAACCTCACTCAGTAACTTGGAGACAAAGGGTGAACTTCCTGTGCCATGGGGCATCCAAGAAGCCTGTCAGCCACCTGATTAGGACTAATCTGGCAGGGTCTGACCTTGAATAGGCTCCTCCAGATCCACCAGGGCTGGAAAGGGCCCCACAGTGGCCCATGCTTATGACTTGTAAAACTTTTCTTTTACATTTATTTTACTGGCACATGTGTGGATATGGAGATCAGAGGACAACTTGGGGTGACCTTCTACCATGGAGATCAAACTCAGGTCACCTGGCTTGGCAGCTAGCACCTTTATACACTGAACATCTCACAGATCTTGAATTTATTTCCTTTTAGACAGGTTCTTGTTATGTAACATAGGTTGGCCATGAGTTTAAAACCCTGTGCCTTGCCCAGTGATGGTGGCACACGCCTTTATCCCAGCACTCGGGAGGCAGAAACAGGCCAACCTGGTCTACACAGCAAGTTCCAGGACAGGCTCCAAACTACACAGAGAAACCCTGTCTTGAAAAACCAGGAGAAAACAAAAAGCATTCATTACCAGTTTGGCTCAGGGATTGTTGTTATTACATAAGTAGTTTGAAGAGAGAGACAGAAAGAGAGAAAACAAAAATCCAAGAAGCAAAGAGCCTTGGCTTTCAGACCTCATCCCTTGCTCCAGCCACTCGTACCCCTCACTTGAATAGCCAGAGGTAGTAACTTGTCTAGTCCCTCTTGGGACATTGAAAGTGATGGGACTGAGAGGGTCCAGGGCAGGGGGCAAGCTTCTATGGGTTGGGTCGTGGCTTTGTGTGGGCGGGTTGGCCCCTTTGCAGGCCCTGCTGGCCCTGCTGCAGCTGCTGCACTCACACTCACGTAACCAGAGCTTGTAGGTTGCATCAGAGCCAGGGGGAGGTGGCCGGGTAAACAGCCGGGCCCCGGGGGCCAGGACTCCCCAGGCTCCTTCATCTACAGGAGCCTTGTTCTTCATCTTGAAACACAGGCAGAAGCCCCCAGACTGGGTTCGGATCTTGCTGTGTCCTGAGGACACCTGTGGGTGTGGAGTGAGAACTGGGCTAGGGCAGGAGACCCACCTATAGCACGGCACAAACTTTTCGGTTTTGAGTCTGAAGAGAAAGTATGCAGTTGTGGGAAGTGGTTCACTGCTGTCATCCAAACGCTTACAGTGTGAGGCAAGAAGACTTCCCGAAGCCTGGGTTACGAGAGTGAAACACGGTTGGGAGTCTGGGAAGTTGTACCGAAACTACAGGATTCCAATTACACAGCCGTGGAACAAGGCAGAGGCCACCCAGTCAGCCGTACTCCTGCCCCACACTCCAGAGTCTCACTCGGACAAATTACTTATATTGGAAAGCCCACTGCAAATGTCCCAATTTCTAGGAAGCACCCCCCTCGTCCTTCTTGTGTCGCCCTCCTCCACAATTCTGTTCTGACCTCCAAAGAGTTGGGAGGGGTCCCATGTGGGAATTTACCCCCTTCGTCCCCAGCCAGCTTTGTCCCTGACCTCTGACCCTGTAATTCAGAGGTGAAGTGAGACAGGAGCATGGAGGTCAAAGACCAGAAGAGGACAGAGTAAGCACACAGAGAGCAGGGTCCAGTGGGAAGTACATGAGCACACTGGCAGGAGGCACAGCTGGGTAGGGCTACATAGGTGGTCCAGGTCCCCCATTAAGTGGTTCTAATTTTAAAAGGCTATGAGCCTTAAAGGCAGGCTTGGTCTAGTTTGCTGGTAGAATCAGGACTCTAAGAAATTCTTTTTTTTTTTTGAGACAGGGTTTCTCTGTAGCTTTAGAGCTTGTCCTGGAACTCGCTTTGTAGACTAAGCTGGCTTCAAACTCACAGAGATCTATCTGCTTGCCTCTACCTCCGAGTGCTGAGTTTAAAGACTTGTGCCCGGCTTTCTTTATTTGGAAGCAGAATCTCAAAATTGCCCAGGACCCAGAAACTTAGCATAGTCCAGCTAGCTGGGGTAACTGGGAGGGCAGGCTATGTCACCAAACTGGCTAGCGGCTCTGCCTCAGTCCTGTTGAAGTGCGTGGTCTGGGCTAACAGTGGAGAGTTCTGAAAAAGGTCCAAATTAAGGTCAGGGTCACAATGAGGTTCAGTAGCACTGAGTCCTCAAGGAGAAACCCAGCCTTGTCTTTTTTTAAAAAAAAAAAGTTATATTTTAAAATTATATTTATCTGTATACATACATGGGGAGCAGTGTGTGAGCCACAGTGTGGGGACATCAGATTCCACCATCCAAGTCCTTGGGGTTGGACTCTGTCTGTGCACCATGCGTAGTGGTTTCAGCTGCCCCCCCAAGCCCCGTTTTTCTTTTTCTTTCTTTTTTTAATAATTTATTTTTATTCTATACGCATTGATGTTTTGCCTGCATGTATGTCTGTGTGAGGGTGTCAGACTTTGAAGTTATAGTTGTTAGCTGCTATGTGGGTGCTGGGGATTGAACTCCAGTCTTCTGGAAGAGCAGTCAGTGCTCTTAATTACCATTGAGTCATTTCTCCAACCCCGTCTTTATTTTATTTTATTTGTTGGTGGTGTTTTGTTTTAATTTTTTCCAGACAGGGTTTCTCTGTAGCCCTGGCTGTCCTGGAACTCTCTCTGTAGACCAGGCTGACCTCGAACTCACAGAGATCCACCTGCCTCTGCCTCTCTGACAAGCATGCACCTCCAAGCCCTGCTTCTCTATGCCCGGGTCACTTTGGATCCCAGCATCTTCTCTGAACGAGTTCAAGGGCTTAGGAGGCAGGACTCTCCCAAGCATCTGCCCCTCGCAAATGAGGGCACCACCTTCATCCAATCACCTCTTAGGGGCGGGACTGCGAGGGAAGGCACCCGAGGCCGGTGGGAGCAGAGCTCAGAGCCTGGGTAGCAGTAGACGCCTGGACTTGCAGGCACAGCAGGTGCGGCCAGCACGGAAGGACTCCCAGGACTGCAGAGGTGTGCAGGGCTCCAGGGCACGGGTGGGTGCAGAAGGTGGTGTGTGTGTGTGTGTGTGTGTGTGTGTGTGTGTGTGTGTGCATGCGGTGTCTGACAGATGGGGAGGGAAGCCGCTGAGTTTCAGGGATGCTTGCTGAGTAGGGTCTCCTTCTAGGCCAAGCTAGTCTGAAAGTTACTATATAGCACAAGCTAGCCTCAAACTCACAGCAGTCCTCCTGCCTCAGTCTCTAGAGTGCTGGAATCACAAGCGTGAGACCACACTCAACTGTTGGAGGTTTCTTCCTCTTGAGAGGAGGGAGTTTGAAATACGGTCTTACTCTATAGTTCAGACTACTCTGGAATTCAATATGTACCTTAGGCCAGCTTCAAACCCTCCTTCCCCAGCCATCTTAGTGCTGGGATCTCAAGTGTGACCACACTCCATTGTTTGAGGGTTCTTTTGGGAATTTGAGAGAGGGTCTCACTCTATAGCCCAGGGTGGCCTAGAAGTCTATGTATCCATGCTTGGTGGTGCATGCCTTTAATCCCAGGAAGGCAGAAACAGCTTTCAGGCCAGCCTGGTCTACATAGTGAGCCCTAAGCAAGACAAAGCTATGTAGTGAGACCTTGATACAAAAAGAAAAGAAAAGAGAAAAGACACCCTTGTGTCTAACCTAGAACCCATGGCAATCTGTCTTTGTTCTCCCAAATGCCATGATCACAGATGATTACCTAGTGGTGGCTGTGGCTGCGTTGTGATTTTCTTTGTGTGAGGTAGAAGGGGGGGTTGAGAAGTTGAGATAAGGTCTCTGTATGTAGCCCAGGCTAGCCTTGAGGTTTCATCAATCCTCCTACCTCAGTTCCCAAACTGTGGGATCACACGTGTGTCCCTATTTGAGGCTGTGTTTGAAATTTGGTGAGGGTTGGTGCTGTGATGAAGTCGGGTCACTGAGGAACACCCCTCTGAGGGTGCCCACTGCTTCACATCCATTGCGCGTGTTTTCCTTTGGGCATGCACATGGGTCACCCCTTGCCCCATGCCTGTGGCTTCCTTGGAAATGACTCACAGATGTCTGAGACAGTGTCCCTTTTACGGTCCTGACCTACCCCCTGCCTCTCAGTCTCCATCCAGTGAGGTAGATGTCAGTGGCCCTGGCCCTGGCCCCTGCCTGGTCCCTGCCCGGCCCTAGCCCTAGATGCCAACAGAGGTCAGACACAATCTAGGCCTCCACTTGCTTGCCTTGAAGTCCTTACTAGAAAAGTTGAGGACTGTGGTCCTGTGGGATTAAGGACAGGAAATCTGGCTGTTGTTGTTCAAAAGAGCCCTCAGTGTGTCGGGATTGGGGAGAATATTGACGAGAACTCACCAGTGAGGACCTGGGGAGATCACCTAGGAATGGGTGCAAGTTCCATCCCAGGCACTAGAGGTGGGCGTCGGGGCACCTACTTCAATTTAGAAGGATCGGTGTTTTTGGTTTGCTTGCTAAGTTTGCAGGGGCCTCTGCAAAGACAGGCTTGCTCCTCCAAACTGGGTCTGTCACCCACCTAGCTAAAGAGAGGAACAAAACTTATCCTAAAGGGGACGGAATTTTGATATACTTAAGGCCAGGGGCCGACTGAAAGTTGGTTTGGATTTTTCTCTTTTTACTGTTTTAAAGATTTATTTTTTATTATTTTAACTATTATGTGTAGGGCATGGAGAGGGTACTGATGAGCTGAAGTGTAAGCCATTTGCTATGGGTGCTGGGAACCGAACTTGAGTCCTCTGCAAGAGCAATGAGACTCTGAGCCACTGAGCATCTTCCCAGCACAAAAAGTTTGTCTTTTGAGCCAGGGTGTTATGTTGCCCAGGCTAGCCTTGAACTCCTGATCCTCCTGCTTCCACCTCCTCAGTGTTGGGGTGACAGTGGCCTGCCCAGCTTATGATCTCAAAGGAGAGGATCCTAAGACCAAGTGGGGACACCCAGCCCCACTTTGGAGAAAGAAGGGGCTCAAGGCCACTCCCAGGCCCTTGAGAGAATAGGAGGCAAGGCTGGGGGACTGAGTTTCTGCTACCCACCCTTGCTAAGGTCCTGCCCTTCTCTGAGCTCTGTCTGCCTTTGTGACCATGGCAAGGCAAGTTGAGCCAAAATTTGATTTCCTGAGGGTTTATTTTATTGTTGTTTTTTTTTTTTGAGATAGGGTTTCTCTGTGTAACTTTGACTTTCCTGGAACTAACTCTTGTAGACCAGGCTGGCCTCAAACTCACAGAGATCCACCTGTCTCTGCCTCCCAAGTGCTGGGATTAAAGACGTGCACACCACCACCACCTGGCTGGCTTCCTGGTTTGTTGTTGTTTGTTGAGACTGTCTCAAGTATCTCAGGCTAGCTCAAAGTTGCTATGTAGCTAAGGATGACCTTGTGCTCTTGATCCTTCTGCATCTCAGAACTGGGGTGACAGGCATACATCACCATACCTGGCTTTGCCAGGAACATGCGTAAAGTAATATACCCTAACTTACCCAGTCTGGGATCTGGATTTTGATCTGGATAACGATAGCAGGCCCGTTTCCCAGTTTGGACTGTGGCAGGCTCATGCTTCAGCCCAAGCCTATTCCTGACTGGGAACCTGGGAGTCTTGCCATCCGGCCCTGAGGGGGGAAGCCCACTTCCTTTAATTAGGAGGACCCATCTCTCAGTAGCTGGGCTTTTTCTGTGAGGTGGGTCATGTGTGAATGGCTTGGGCAAACAGTAGGCACTCAATCATAATAGATAGTGTGAGCAATTTCCCAGCAGAAGGGCTGGGGAGAAGCTGCTAACCCCTGATTCACCCTCTTTGGTTATTCCAGGTCAAGGTGAGGGGCAAGAAGGGAACAAAGATGGTGGTTAAGACCTGGTGTCCCCACAGCTGTGGACTCAAGCTTGTCTCATCTTTCCCAACCTGCAGCCCTGGTGGTCCAGGCCACACCTTGTTCTGCTGGGTGCTACCCAGGCTTCCTGCCCCCCAAAACTTCTCCCCCTACCACAGCCACTAAGTCTGAGTATTGTGGATCATTCCATAATGCTCTACTCCCTGTTTGCCACTGTCTTCAGCCCTCACTCACCCTGCCCAACATGAGGCAGTGGGCTTTCCCTCAGGGCAGATGCTAAGACACCTGGGTGTCTTGGTTAGGAGCCTTGGCCTCAGCCTCCCTCTGCAGGACTTTTGCACTGTCTCTGCTACCCACCAGGCAGGCCAGCCCTATCCCTACCTGATGGCGTCCTCCTATCGGATGGCTTTCCCGACCCTCTGTCAAAGCTACTCTCACAGTCACTTGCTTTAGTTTCTCCATTTTTCTCTTCTTTTTTAGATAGGCTCTTCTGCAGCCCAGGCTACCCTCAAACTTACTATGAAGTGGGAGCTAGCCCCTGGTCCTCCTGCCTCCACCTCCCAATTGCTGGATAACAGGTGCAAGCCTCCAGACCAAGCTGGTCTTCCCGTTCCTTCCACATAGACCTCCCAGGCACAGTTATGTATCTGCTGTTGACAGCCAGAGGGAAACCCCTGGCCTGGGTGTCCCTGTCATTTCTTGGCATACAGAGCAGAACACAGGATGTTCCCACACCTCATTAGCTTTCTGGCTAGTTTATCTTGGGGTTTCTGAAGCTGTAGGCATAGTCCCTTCTGCCCACTGCTGACAGATGTGTTAATTTCCCAAGCAGGGAGACCCAGGCCTCAGGGGACCAATTCCCTGAGGGAAGACCTTTCTGTGGAACAAAGAGGGAAATATTGGGTTGTCCCTGCAGCTACTGTAGAGGCTCAAGGTACATGTTTGGGGGCCTATGATACGGGGCAGTAGGATTTAGCTTAGAGCATGGGTCTGTCCCTGTTCCTGTGGCAGTGCCCCTTACAAAGTGGGTGATCCCACCTATGGACGCTCTCTTACCTTTTGAGACAGTGTCTCACTAAACCTGGTCAAGTCCTCGGATCTGCCTGGCTTCTGAGTGGAGTCTGGGGTCAAATTCAGGCCCATATACGTAAATGCATTACCTACTGAGTCTTCTCCTCTGTCACCTCTCTTCTCCAACCCCTGTCCCTCTCTGTTAAAATTGATTTTTATTTTATGTGTAGAGGCTTTTGTTTTGTTTTTCATTCTTGTTATTCTGTGGTTTTGAGACAGGGTCTCACTATGTAGCCTTGGCTGACCTGGAATTCACCATGTAGCCCAGGCTGGCCTTGAACTCATTATGTAGTTGAGATGTCCTGAACATCTCAGTGCTGGGATTACAGGTGTGTACCACCATGCCTATTTCCGTGGGGTGATAGGGGTGGCATCCAGGCTTCACGTGTGCTGAGGAATCACTACCAACAGGATGAGAATGTCTTACAGAACAGGGCCATCTGTGACTTCGAGGTTTGCGCTGTGTTCTATGAGGTCCTTAAAAAGAGACCAAGGACAAGGAATGGAATCAGCACCACAGGGCTTCCCTAGCACACATGCGTCAACATATCTTCAGCCCAAAAAGAAGAAAGCAACATGTTACCCTTGACCCAGCTCTGGGCAGCCAGCAGCCAGTGTTGGTCACACTGAATTCACTGTCTGTACCCACTTGAGCAGTTCAGAGGTTCCCAACAGAGATACCAGAATATCTGGGAATGAGATCCCCCTCCTCCCCCCAGACCTCTCAGCACCTCAAGCTGAGCACCCACAGCAGAAGGAAAGCCGGAGCTGGGCTGGGGCCTCACAGGGACAAGACTACCTGTTTTTAGGGATGCATGCATGTCACAGGGGCCAGCATGGATTTTGAGGTCTGCATATGTCAGGGGCAGGGGAGAGTTTAGGGGTCTCTCTGTGTGTCTGAGGGGACTGGCTGGATCTGTGGCAGTCTGGATGGCAGGAGGCTGCATGCATCTGAGGATTGATACTTCTTGCAGGTCTCTTGTTGGGGTTAATGTTTGGAGAGCTGTGAGGATTTAGGGATATCTCTATCTTTGTTTTGTGAGATGGGATTGCACTGTAACCCAGGCTAGCCAGGAACTCATTATTTAGCTAGGCTGGCTTCAGACTGAAAGCTGTCCTCCTGCTTCACCACCTGAGCTCCAGGGTCACACTAGGCCAGATCCTTTGAAGGCTTTTGTAGGCAGGGATGCCGGAGTGTTTTGGGGATCTATTGTTACATTCCCATGGTCCAAGGTATCCCAAGTGAAGATAGAATCTTCCCCCATTCTGGTCATTTTATGAAGGTTTCTCCAGCTCTCCCAGCGGCCCAGGTGGCCTGGGACCACTTGGAATGCTTTACTGGTCTGTCCCCTATCCAGAGGCTGAGGGGAGATGATCCCGAAGCCATCTGAAAGAACTAGGCAGCCAGGCATCCCCGGGCGGTCCAGATTGACCCAGTTTTGGTGGTAAAGCTGTGGCTACTGAGGGGTTACTGATCACACACACACACACACACACACACACACACAAACACACACACACACACACACACACACACACCTGCCCAACCAGGCAGGTGCTCGGCCCCGCCCCCAGCCCTTCAGGTCCCGCCCAGTGCGAAGGGGCGTGTTGCTGGTTGCAGCTGTGGGGAAATGGGCAGCTGGGGTCGCTCTGAGCGCCTCAGGGGGCCCCCCAGGAGAGGGCGGGGAGGGGTCCCGGTTTTCCAGGGGGCGCTTCCTGTCGTCGTAATGAGGAGTCCTGGGAGCAGGTGATGAAACCGCTGCCCGGGTTGCGTGAGGCCGCGTGTCCCGCGGGCCTGGCTCCCACCTGCCTCTCACTTCTGCTTTCTCTGCTCGCGCAGGGCTGTGGGTCCCAGTGCAGCCCGGTGACCCATAGCGGGGGAACAAGTCGGAGGCTGGATGTGGCCTGGTACTCAACATCCCGAGGTCCAAATTTGACTTCTGGGAAGGAGACAAATTGAAAGCCCTCGGTCTGGAAGGAGACCGTGTTTTTAACCTGTTTTCGTCTAAGGGTGCAGGAGAAACCAAGGCCTCATTTGGGTAAGAGACTAGAGGTTACTGGAAGGTGGGATCCCTCCTAGTCACCCTCATTTCCATCACCTAGGGACCCAGAGGCCTCACTGAGCTAGGGAGGTGATAGTTGGTGGTTTGTAAGACCTTCAAGAAAGTTTGTTGATTGACTTTCTAACCACAAATCCCACCAGACAAAAGGCGTGTGTGTGTGTGTGTGAGAGAGAGAGAGAGACCATGTTTTATTTTAATAAAAAATTACTTCCAACAGCCGGGCGGTGGTGCACCCCTTTAATCTCAGCATGAAGGAGGCAGAGGCAGGCAGAGTTCAGGTCAGCCTGGTTTATATAATGAGCTCTGAGAGAATCAGGGCTACATTGTGAGACCCTGCCTTTAAAACAAAAATTGAACAGTCACTAATTGTGTGTGTGTGTGTGTGTGTGTGTGTGTGTGTGTGCCACAGCCAGTGTGTGGAGTTTAGACAACAGCCTCCAGGAGTGGGTTCTCTTCTCCTGAGTCTTCTGAAACAGCAGTACACCCATTGCTCTCCCTCTTCAGGGTCTCCTCCTGCCTGTCATAGACTTTGTGATTTCCCCAGCAATCCACCCGCTCAGTGCTCAGACCCGAGAGACTGGCTCTTGGCCCACCCAGAGCCTGTTTGTCACCCACATAGTTTCCCCATCAGTCCTAATCACACTCAGCACCACTGCAGACCTTCCTCTGTGCACGATGCTTCTTCCTCCAGGACCTGGATGAACCCGTGAGCCAGTACAGGCATTTTAGTTTATTCTTTAATTTCCTGTCAATCGATTATTATTTGTTTATTTTTGAGGCAGAGCCTATGTAGCCTTGGATGACCTTGCCCTTCTGATCCTCTGCCCTCTATGTTGCAGTGTTGAACGCAGTTGAACACTCCTTTCCTGGCTGGAAAGTACTTGGGTGTGGAAGCCACCTCCCCAGTTCTCAAGTTCCTTCTTATGCCCGACATATTCATACCGGGCTGCTCCGTCCTCCCCACATTCCGATCACCCCAGCATCTGGAGCAGAGGCACTGGGGTCAGTCTGTGGCTGGGTAATTTGCATGGAAGTTCAAATAGATCTGCCCAGCCAGGGCGCTGCCTCCGCACGCCTCTGGCCTGTCACACCTGGGCCACGGGTCTGCAGCCCGTGCTGAGTGAGTGGAGATTTGCATTCTCTCGTGTATTTCTGGGTGTCCGATGGGGAAGCATCTAAGAGGAAGTGAGCGGGAAAGCTGGGGGGGATGTCTCATGTGTAAAGGTCAGAGGTCAGCATGGGGTACCTCAGTCATTCTACCTCACCATGTATCCCTGGCCATCTGAACTCATGGAGATTCACCTCTGCCTCCCAAGGCTGCAATTAAAGGCCTGGCTCCACCTTATTTGAGACAAGGTCAATCACTAACCCTGGAGTTCACCCTGACTAACTGGCCAGGAAGCCCCACTTCCCCAGGGCAGATGACTTCTTATGTGGATGCTGGAATTTCAACTCATGCCCAGGCAGAGCCCTGGCCTCCCATCCACCCTAACTGCTTACACCCTGACCCCAACCTGCTCCCCATGAGAGTTTGAGTATCACCGCAGTATTCTGGAGCCCGAGGCAGGGGGATCAGGAGTTGAAGCCAACCTAGACTCTGTCTCAAAAAATAAAAAAATAAAAATGAACAAATAGCTAGGAGCGTTGGTTATGCCTTAGCACCAGCACTGGGAAAGCAGGGTACGGGGGTCTCTGTGAGTTCGAGGCCACTCTCATCTACATAGCAAATTCTAGGCCAGACAGGGCTACATAATGAGACCCTGTCTTAAAACTAAATGAATTAGCTGGGCATGGTGGCACACATCTTTAATCCCAGCACTTAGGAGGCAGAGGCAAGTGGATCTCTGAGAGTTTGAGGCCAACCTGGTCTACTGAGTTGCAGGACAGCCTGGGCTATGAGATCCTGTCTCAAGAAAGGAAATAAAAAGCCTGTTTGTCCACAACTTTCTCTGTGCCTTCAGTGACAAACTGAAGTCATCCGTGTGCTTGAGGCAGAGGTCCCCATCCCTGCTCCAGCTCCAGCCCCTTCCAGCCTTAGGCCCTTGCCTCTTCTGGTCCCTTCTGCCGGGAACTTACCTCCTCAAGTCTCTGCACAAAGAGAGCCTCTACATCCCTTCTCTGACTCCACCCTTATTCTCCCCCCACCAGTGTCCCTTCCTCAAGGACAGAGAGAGCTGTCCTCAGGTCTTCTAGGACCCAGGGTCTCAGGTCCAAACCTGGCCCTGGCTCTCATGGGACCCGGTACTGGGGCATTTCCGGAGTCATTTTGACCAGGGGAACCTCTGGTCCAGTGCCCCCCTTCAGCCTCCAGGGACCTGCCTGGGTTCTGACAACACATCCCAGCCCTGGGAAAGGCATGACTCCAGCGAAGGGTAAAATTAGCCAGGGGGTTAAATTTAGTAAGAGAATCTGGAGCGGGGCCTGCTGTTCCTGGATCTGTTCCTTGGACTTGACTTGGAGACCCAGCTCAGAGAGGGTGGAGGCTAGCCCACAGCATCTCACCTATGCCAGTGGATACAGGACTCCCAGGAAGATGGGAGCCACAGCCAGACCACTTGGGTTGGGAATAAGAGTAGCTCTGGCCAGCTCACTGGATTCAGACTTTTTTTTTTTTTTTTTGGTTTTTGGAGACAGGGTTTCTCTGCAGCTTTTGGAGCCTGTCCTGGAACTAGCTCTTGTAGACTAGACTGGTCTCGAACTCATAGAGATCCGCCTGCCTCTGCCTCCTGAGTGCTGGGATTAAAGACGTGCGCCACCATCGCCCGGCTCTTTTTCTTTTCATGGGAGGGAAACAGGGTTTTATGTAGCCCAGGCTAGCCTCAGATTCATTATTTAGCTAAGGCTGGCTTTGAACTCCTAATCCTCTCCCCCCACTTCCTCAGTGTCAAAATGACAGGTGTGTGCCACCATACCTGTTTTGTGTTTGTTTGAAGATGGAGTCCCACTATGTAGGTCTCGTAGGTCTGACCAACCGGGAACTCCAAAGCTCAACAAGACTCCTGCCTCTGTCTCTGGAGTGTTAGCAGCTCAGAAACACAGTATCTTATTTGTCTTTGAGGCCCAGGCTGGCCTCAGCCTCCCAAGTGCTAGGATCACAGGTGTGAGCCACCATCTGAAGCCCCCAGCTCTCGTGTTCTGAGCTCATCACCAGCCGAGAGACTGGGCATGCCCTGTCTACCTGAACACCTGTCACCCACCCAGCTCTCCAGACAGCAGGTGGAGGCTGTGGGAGATGGGTGCAGGTCCGTGTGACCCTGAGGTGACCAAGGGTCCCTGTGTCTATCTTGTCCTCCCTGTGGGCAACAGATACCTTTATATTATGAAAGGACTCCAGAGCTACCTGATCCCCAACACAGTGGCCTACACTTGCTACAATGTGAGTTTGAGGCTAGGCTACAGAGACCTTGTCTCTTAAAATTTTTTTTAAAGAGAGAGAGAAAACAAAAAACAAAAAAAGCTCAGATCATCTGAGAAGGATCAGCTACTTCTCTGTCTCAAAGGCATGTGTCTCAGGCCCAGTCTTCGGCCTCCCTGGCCTGGGTCTCTGGGAGCCCAGGCTTGTACACAGGATGTAGTGCCCTAGGCTGGTGGGAACCCTACTCTCTTCTCTTTCCTCTCTGTCTGTGTGCATTTGGAGATCAGAGGCTGATGTGGGATGTCATGATTTACTGCTTTTTGTGTGTGTGTGTGTACATGTGTGTGTGTTGTACATATGTGTGTGCGTATATGCATGTGCATGTGTGCATGTATGTGTATGCACATATGTGTGTGCATTGTGTATGTGTGCATGCGTATGTGTGTGCAGTTGTGCAAATGACACTGGGTGTCCTGCTCTATCACTTTCCACATTATTCTTTTCAGACAGGGTCTTTCACTGAACCTGGATCTAGGCTCACAACCACCAAGCCCCAATGCTCCTCATGTGCCCCCTCTTCTCATCATTGGGGTTAGACATGAGCACCTATATTTTACGTGGGTCCTGAGATTCAAACTCAGGTCCTCATTCTCGTGAAGGCAGAGCTCTAACCCCTGGAATCTTCTCCCTAGATCACACTTCATGGTTTTGAGACGTTGTCCTTCACTAACCCAGGGCTGGTTCCTTTGGCCAGACTGGCTGATGGGCAGTTAGGCATCTGCCTGTCTGCCTCCCAGTGCAAGGGCTGCAGGCCAGTGCTCTGCTGTGGTGCTGGGAGTTGAAGTCAGGTCCTCACACTCACAACAAGCTCTTCATCAGCTGAGTCACCTCCCTAGCCTCACTGCTCCTGAGACAATCCCACAGTGAAACCCAGACTAGTGTAGAGTTCCCAGACTCCAGCAAGCCTCCTGCCTCAGCCTCTGAGTGCTGGCATCATCAGTGTGCCACCCTTGCCCAGCTCAGAAACTTAATCTTGTTTTCTTTATTTGAAGTAAGTTCTCACCATAGCCCAGACTAGTCTGGAACTGCTGGAAGCCAGGGAGACCCAGGATCTCTACCATGGAGGCCAGGGACTTCCTGAGTTCCCATGTTGACTCTGTAGTGGAGTTCCCAGTCTGCCAGGGGTGACTTTTCCTCAAGCCCATGCAGCAAAAAACACAGCAGGGCATTTTCCTGAGGGGATGTGGTGGCCACACCTGTTCTACTGGCATCCTGGAGGCTGAGGCAGGGGGATTTTGAGTTCTACTTAGCAAAACCACGTCTCAGAACACTCTCCTTCCAGGTCCCATAATGAAAATGTGGGGAGCCCCCAGGCCCAGACAGTGTGTGACCGTATGGAGAGGTCCAGAACAGAGGATCCCACAAAGCCAGGAAGCAGAGGGAATGTGGGGGGGGGCAGCTGCAGCCTGATGACCATGGGACGTTCTGAAATTAGACTAATGTGATGGTTAAACACTATAGAAAACACACTGAATGCCATTAACTGTGCACTTTAAACTAGTGAATTTTATGCAGAAATTCACTAAATTAAGGAAAGAAAAGAGCTGGGTGTGGCACATGCCTTTAAACCCAGTGCTCTGGAGGCAGAGACAGGTCCATCTCTGTGAGTTGGAGGCCAGCAACATTGCAAGCTACAGAACAGCCAGGGCTACAGCCTGTCTCAACAAAACAAAACAAACAAACAAAAAAAGAGGGTGGATGAGGTGGCTCAGCTGGCAAAGACATCTGCTGTCTACCCAAGTGCCTGAGTTCCATCTGCAGGACTGGACCCATGTGGTAGACAGAGGGGACCTGCCTCCACTTATGCCCCCACCCCACATACATGCATACAAGCACACAGCAGTGGGCAAACACCCTCCATATCTATGTCCACTGTCCAGAGGGCATCCTAGTGATCCTTTCCATTTGAGCAAGTGATATACCCCAGACGGTCCTCTGGACTGTCCTCCATCTCCAGGAGGAGCTGAGACTGGCCTGGATCCCAGCTTCCTCCTGCTTCAGCTTCCTAGGTGGAGGGATGTGGAGGTGCATGGATCTCCACAGTGCATTTCATTTACTAAAGCCCAGTAGGGGCTGTCTGGGTGAAGTGGCTTGCCTGCCTTCCCCTTGTCATCACTGGGGTTCAGAGACTTGAAGAGGGCAGGGCAGAGGCTGTCACTGTTGGCCTTGTTCCAGCCATTCCCTTCTTCTGCGCTCTTTCAGAATAGTCACTCAGCTCAGCCAGGCACGATGGGAAGGAAAAAAATCCAGATCTCACGCATTCTAGACCAAAGGAACAGGCAGGTGAGTCCCAGACTGCATCACCATTGGGGGAGGTGGCATTCGGGTCAGGGGCACAGCCACAGCCAGGCTAAACAAATGGTCTTGCAGAGAGGTCTGAGTCCTGAGGCCATTTTGGGGAGACTGTGACAGAAACCGTGGGTGGGTTCTGCTTCCGGTTCCGGGGCCCAATCTTCTCAGAAGAGAACTGGACACTTGGGAGTTGCAAACACAGCAGAGGAGTTTCCCAGGTTCAGAGGGAAACTGAAGCAGAGAAGCTCGCTCTACAGTTCCCTCTTTTAACGCCCCCACCCTGCCACACCCCATCTTGCCTCTGTGGTGCAGGTGACATTCACCAAACGCAAGTTCGGACTGATGAAGAAGGCTTACGAGCTGAGCGTGCTCTGTGACTGCGACATCGCACTGATCATCTTCAATAGCGCGCAGCGCCTCTTCCAGTATGCGAGCAGCGACATGGACCGGGTGCTGCTCAAATACACCGAGTACAGCGAGCCGCATGAGAGCCGCACCAATGCGGATATCCTGCAGGTACCTGAAGCTACCTGAAAGACCCCGGGAGCATCCCAGCCCTGCTACATGACCTCGGTAGCTCCTAATCCTTTCCTCTAATCCTTTCCGTGGGGACTTGAACCTCGGGGGACTTAGGGGACTTGAACCTCGGAACTCCTAGGAGCAGGCCACGTCTATCGTGTATCCCTCCAGACAGACTGGCCCGAGAAGGTCTCCTCTCTCAGGTACCCTAGAACCAAGTCTGGTAAGATCGGAGGCCCCACTCGGCCACTGCTGTTCCCACAGACCCTGAAGAGGAGGGGCGTGAGCCTGGATGGGCCTGAGCTGGAGGTGGAGGAGGGGCCAGAGGGGCCTGGAGAGAAGTTGTTGAGGACGCTGGGAGGCGACAGAGGTTCGGCTTCGCCCCTGCCTCGGATCTATGTAAGAGGACTTTCCCTGTTCCTTCTAAAGTCCCTCCGACCTCCAAACACACTTCCAATACAGAGTTTGAGGCTGACACCCAGAGAGCTGATCTCGTCCTGGGTGACTTAGCAATCAGTCCCTGCGGGATGCGCATTACGACCCAGGCTTTGAAAGACAACAAGAAGAGTTGAAAAAGTTCAACAAACAAGTCTTCGGGCCAAAATTCCCCTAATGATCAGACACCCTATGGTCGGTAGAGAGAGGCCTGGACTGCGAACCAGGCTGATGGAGCCCACCCAGCAACCCCAGTCTTGGATCTAGGTCTGAGTCTCTAGAGAGACCCTTTCTCCCACATCTCTGTCCGCAGCCCGTGGTCCCTGCGATGTCGGTCTCAGAGCTGTCCTACCGGGTCCCATTCGCCCCACCTGGCTGCGACCCCAGCGGCTTGGGGGAGGACCCGTCTGTCCACAGCCTTCCGCCCCTCTTTCGACCCCCGGGTGAGCATTAGAAGCAGCCAGAATGGGGAGAGTGGAAGGGCACGAGGATCCTGGCTCTGGTCTCGCTGGTGACACTACCATCCCTCTCTCCCTGGATCTTCCCCCCAGGCTTGGGACACCCCATCTTCTCTCCGAGCCACCTCGCCGTCAAGACGCCCCCACCCCTGTACTTGGCGACTGATGGGCGGAGGCCAGATCTGCCCTCGGGCCTGATGGGGGCTCGAGGGGGACTGGGCATCTCGGTGAGGGGGGGATAGGAGAAGACGGAGGAAGAAGAGAAGGATGGAAAGAAGAAGAGGGAGAGAGGAAGGGAGGAGGCAGGTGGTCACACCCCGGCCTCAGTTTTCTCTCCTTGCATTCCCGGCAGAGGAGCCTTTACAGCGGTCTGCAGAGCCCCGCCGCTGCCCCGGGCCCCGCTTTGGGTAGTTTTGCCTTCCTGCCAACAGGTTCCGCAGGTGCGCCCACCCCGTCCGACCTGCCTGCCCATTAGAGTCCCTCGCCCCAGCCCTGAGCCCGGTCGTGGGGAGGGCCGGGGTTCTGACAGGAGCCCCGCTCAGCCAGCCTCTCCCGGCAGATTGCAGCCCCGGAGACACCGCTTCGCTCGCACTGCAGTCCTCGCCCTGGCCTCCAACGAGGGACGCGGTGGACCCGGCCCGGCCGGGGTGAGTTGGGTGCCTGGGGTGAGTCGGGAGACTTGCCTGGATTCGGTTGTGGGTGGGCTGCGAGATTTAGAGAGGACCCACAGAGCTCCATGACGGGTAAATTTTCTCATCTACCTTTTAGATCTCTCACCTTCCTGCCTCCCTTGTATCCTCTCTCCAGCAGCTCCCGCAGCCTGTGTGAGGAGGGTCCTCCCAGCCGAGTGGCCTCCCCTCAAACGCCTCCAATCAGCATTAAGTCCGAGCGTCTGTCCCCCGCCACTGGGGCTTCTAGCGACTTCCCTAGGCCCTACCCCTACCCCCTGCTCTTCACCAGGCCCCTAACGGAGCCACTTCGGCCCGCGGCCTCCCTGAGTCGCTTGACCCCTGACGGCTGGCCTCGGTAGCACACAGAAGGCTCCTCCCAGCCTCCACAGACATCCTGCAGTCTCTGGTTCCCTGCACAGCCAGGAGGGCGGGGGCACACGATGCCCCTCACTCGTGAAGCCCTGTTCCTTCCTGGGGCCGCTACGTCAATAAAGCCCATGGCTCCGGGAGGGCGCTGGGAAGCCTCCCTCCCCCTAGCCTCCCGAGCCTGACGTATCCACACCCAGTCTCTCCAAAGGCCTCCTTTATGCCCACAATGGTTTCGGGGTGCAAACGGATTCTAAGAGGAAAAAGGCCAGGTGGAGGGTGGGGTGTGACCGGAGAAGGAGCCACAGGGGACGCCACTAAGGGCAAGCCAGAAGGCCTGAACTGCTCTTGGAGGTGTGAGTCTGAAATGAGCTCACAATCCTGTCGCCAGGGTTGCTGAGAGCGGGTCGACTGTGGTGACCAGGAGTTCCAGACGAGCCTGGGACAAGAAAGACACTGCTTTAAAAAAGTAAATAGGCTGCCGGGCGGTGGTGGCGCACGCCTTTAATCCCAGCACTCGGGAGGCAGAGGCAGGCGGATCTCTGTGAGTTCGAGACCAGCCTGCTCTACAAGAGCTAGTTCCAGGACAGGCTCCAAAGCCACAGAGAAACCCTGTCTCGAAAAACCAAAAAAAAAAAAAAAAAAAAAAAGTAAATAGGAAACCACCCTAAAACGGCTCAGGGGGTAAAAGCACTTGCCCCCAATCTTGTCGACCTGAGTTTCTATTGGTGGAAGGAAAGAACAAACTGCAAATTGTCCATTGACCGCCACGCGCAGGCGCCCACATGCATACACAAGGACTCACGACTCACAAGATGAACGAATAAACATATAAATGGGGAGAGGGAGGGAAAAAGATTCAGCGGCAAGAAAGCCTGCTGTGCAAGCATTAGAATATGAGTTTGATGGCCGGCGGTGGTGGTGCACGCCTTTAATCCCAGCTCTGGCAGAGACTCTCTCACTGGTTGTTAGTCTAGCCTAGAAAACTCAGCCTCGGGTTCAGGCAGGGTCCCTGCCTCAAGGGGACAGCTAACTTCCTCGTGGCTTCTTCAAGGGAACAGGCAAGCATACATGGACCCTTGTGAGTATTACACACGACTTTCAGTTTCTAAAGGGAGAGTCCCCCTAAGGCAGTCGAGATGGCTCAGCCAGTGGATAAATGTGCTTGGCACTCTGAGTTCAGTTCACACAGGAAACTCACAGTGTGGAAAAAGAAAACTGACCCCACAAATTGTCCTCCACGTGCATCATTGCTAGGCCTCCTTTCCCCAGTGTTCTCAACATGTGGCGACTCCTTTGGGGGACAAAAAAACCCTTTCAAAGGGGTCACCAGAGATCATTATGATTCATTTTTTTGGTTTTTCGAGACAGGGTTTCTCTGTGGCTTTGGAGCCTGTCCTGGAACTAGCTCTTGTAGACCAGGCTGGTCTCGAACTCACAGAGATCCACCTGTCTCTGCCTCCTGAGTGCTGCGATTAAAGGCGTGCGCCACCACCGCCCGGCTACATTATGATTCATAATGTTGGACTAGGGCTCTAGGGAAGAGTTGCTTCAAGACACCATCCAGACACCACAGTCGATGCAAAAGCAAGAGGATTTTTATTCTATCATGACAGGGGCCTCAGCTTCAGGATGAGAAGGCCATCGGTAGCTGTTATGGCCCATCTTTTAAAGCAAAAAGCCATAGAAACAAGGGGGGAGCCCTTGTTTTCAAACTAATTGGATTGGCTTATTCAAACGGCTACTAGCAGTGATTGGTCTGTGTCAGGGCAGGAGAATAGCTGCATGATCAGGTGAGGTAAGGGGGAGCATGGGTGGGTCATCCTGACCTTGTTCCAGTGACTGAATCAATACATCAGGAACTGAGTCAGCCTCCGTGGTTTGTCTTGCCTCAATAGAGTTATGTTTGGAGAACATCCACAGAACACAGGGAGACAGAAAGTCCGACATTCGTGTGTGGGCGACTGTCACGTCTCCAGGAGTGCTCATTATGTGAGCACTAATGCTGAGGGGCTTCAGAAATGCATTTAGAGTCTTTCCTTTTTTTAAAATTTATTTATTTATTATGTATACAGTGTTCTATCTGCATGTATGACTCCAGGCCAGAAGAGGGCACCAGATCTCATTACAAATGGTTGTGAGCCATCATGTGGTTGCTGGGAATTGAACTCGGAACCTCTGGAAAAGCAGTCAGTGCTCTTAGCCTCTGAGCCATCTCTCCAGCCCCCCATTTAGAGTCTTTCAATAACAGTAGAAAAATTGCAGTTATGAAATAGCACCGAAAGTCATTTTATGGTGGGGGTCACCATAACATGAGAAACTGTAGTAAGGGTGCAACATTAGGAAGGCTGAGAACTGCTGACATAAGTCAATGTAAAAAAAAGTTTTTAAAATGGGCTCCTGGCTGGGTGTGGTGGCGCACGCCTTTAATCCCAACACTCAGGAGGCAGAGGCAGGCAGATCTTTGTGAGTTCGAGGCCAGCCTGGTCTACAAGAGCTAGTTCCAGGACAGACCTCAAAGCTACAGAAAAACCCTGTCTTGAAAAAACAAAATAAAAAGAAAAAAATGGTGGGAGGCAGAGGCAGATGGATCTCTGTGAGTTCAAGACCAGCCTGGTCTACAAGAGCTAGTTCCAGCGCAGGCTCCAAAGCCACAGAGAAACCCTGTCTCGAAAAATAAAAAAAAAAAAAAGCCCCATGGTCCACTAGTGACATTGTGTCCTGGTGCAGGAAGGAAGAGGAGGAAGGGCTGCTCTAGCCTTTGGTAGGGTCTTCCAGACCCTCTGTGACCTTCATCTCTGCCCTTCCCCAACTTAGTGCCTGGGATATCACTGGGGCCAGAGGCAGGGAGCTGGCTACCTGCCCTAAGTCACTCAGGTCCAGACACAGATAGAACCGATGAGCACTGGCTGCACATGAGCAGGGTTGAGGAGCCCAGAGGGACCTGGGGAGGCCACTGGGTTCTAGAAAGGTTCTCAGGGCTTCCATAGTCTAGACCTTGAGTTGGGAGGGGATAGGGAGGTTTTAAGAAGTAAACAGGCCTGAGAGGCTGGGAGTGGTATCCTAAGCCTCTCAGGCCTGAGTGACTTAGGGCAGTTAGTCAGCCCCCTGCCTCCGACCCCAGTGATATCCCAGACATCCACACAGATTCATAAACAATGACAGGCTCCCACACTTAGACCTACAATCAGCTGTGTGAGCATCTTGTCCATAGACATGTACCCCCAATCGTGTCCAGGATTTCACACTCAACAAGCCCTCAGAGAAATGCCATGGGTCCCCAAGGTCTGCACTGAGTTCTGTATCGTTATGTCTGAAGCTGAGGTTCTTGTACATGATGGGTTCTGTTTGTGAAGCAGGGTCTCCTTTTAGAACCAAGGGACCCACAACTCTCACTGGTCTCAAATTCACAACCCTCCGGCTTCAGCCACCCAAGTGCTGGGTTACAGGTATGCGATACCACACCACCTTGTGAATCTAGCTTATTCTAGCATTTTCTATTACATGAACCAAGATTTTCCCTTTGTTGTTTGAGCCTTTAGGAATTTTAAGATTTATTTTGTGAGCCAGAGCCTCACAATGTTTCCCTTACTGGCTTGGATATCATTAAGAAGACCATGCTAGTTCCAAACTCACAAAAATAGGCCTGGTCTGTCTTGCTAGTGCAGGAATTAGGGATGTGAGCCACAAACCCAGGCAGCACCTCCTATAAACAATTATTAACTAGTATGTATTTGTGTACAAGAGCATAATGTATATGTGGGTGGTGTAGAGATCAGAGGTCACCTTTGTAGCATGAATAATAAAAACCCAGAAAGATATTGGGTTTCAAGCTGAAGATCAGAAAAGGAGAACAAGCAAGTCGAGCAAGGCTGAGCGATGGCAGATTGAGCCACAGCCTTTGTCTCCTCTGGTTTTATAACATGAAGGTCCTGCTTGTTGGGGTTTCTGTCCCACCCGATACCCCACAGCCAGCAAGCCCCAAAGAAAATCACACAGAGGTCTCCATAAGAGACCCATTAGCTCAGTCTTCTTAATAGCTCTTGTAACTTATATTAACCCATTGTTCTTATCTATGTCAGCCACATGGCCGATACCTTTTCTCAGCTGGGCAGCTTACATGTTGCCTCCTTGGTGGTCTGTGCAGGAATACCAGGGAAGCTTCCTGCTTCCCAAATTCTCCTGTTCTCCCCTCTACTTCCTGTCTGGTTTTCCCGCCTATACTCCCTGCCTGGCCAATCAGCATTTATTTAAAACATGATTGACAGAATACAGACAATTCTCCTGCACCACTCTAGTGCTGGATTAAAGATGTGAGCCATAACTACCTAGGTCTTTTTCTGTATTGATCTTGTATAGCCCAGAATGGCCTTGAACTCACAGGGATCCATCTGCATCTGCTCCCAAATCCTGGGACTAAAGATGTGTGTCTGGCCTCTGATGGCTTAGTTTTTCTGATCTTCAGGAAAGTTTTATTTATTAAAAAATTACTATATTTCCCCATTTTGTCTAAAAATTTAAAAGGGCTATAACTAATATAAGAAAAACTATATTCAACGCACTGCCCATCAAAATTCTTTAAAGACTTCAAAAGAACAGTACTCAACTTCATTTGGAAAAGCAAAAAACCCAGGATAGCCAGAACAATCCTGTACAATAAAAGAAATTCTAGAGGTATCACAATCCCTGACTTCAAACTCTACTACAGAGCTACAGTACTGAAAACAGCCTGGTACTGGCATGAGAACAGACAGGAGGGCAGTCCTGTCCAGACACCAAAGAAGCAGGATGTGATCTGCCCTGCTGAAAAAAGTACTGAGCTATGTGGCTAACACAGATAAGAATAATAGATTAATATAAGTTATAAGAGTTAGATGGGTGGTGGTGGCACACGCCTTTAATCCTAGCACTCAGGAGGTAGAGGCAGGCGGATCTCTGTAAATTTGAGACCAGCCTGGTCTACAAGAGCTAGTTCCAGGACAGAGCCACAGAGAAACTCTGTCTCGAAAAACCAACCAACCAAACAAACAAACAAAAAAAGAGTTACTAAGAAGCCTGAGCTAATGGGCCAGTTTATCATTAATATAGAACTCTGTGGGATTTTCTTTGGAACTTGATTGCAAGAAACTGGGCAGGACAGAAACTCCAACAACAGGCCTGCATGTTACAAATGGTGCCAACGTGTGGACAACTGCATCCACATAAAACCTGAGAGAGCTTGGGAAGTAATTCTAGACAGAAAAGACTAGAGTAAAGCATGGCTTCTTGATAGCAGCACTTTCTCGGGGGCTCTGCTTGCTAGAGGCAAGTGCTCTCATCTAAGAGTGGCTTCCTGACTCAGCTTTAGCTGCAAAACCTTGCAGCTCTTTTAAGAGGTCCTGCCATAAACACTTAAATAGTGCTGATGAAAAGCTGACCACATGCTTTTCGGTTTTCAGCTGTAGAAGGAAGAAAGCCGCACCATTTAAAATACCAGTTTTCTGGGCTGTCCTGCCAGGGCAAACTCAACTATTTCAGGCAGGCGTTTTGACTACGGAGCATTTGAGTGTGGTTTGTGAGCACACTGCTTCAGTTTGCTTGCTGGCAGGGACCTTGAAACGCCATAGAGTTGTGGCAATAAACACGGCTCTGGCTGGTACCTCTGCCGTGAACCTGGAATTTCAAAAAGCTAAGGAATGGGCTGGATCCAGCTGTCAAAGCCACGGCTTTAATTCTAACCATATTGCTTAGCAAATTAAAGACTCATGTGTCAGGAAAAAAGAGAGATATACAGTAAAGAGAGGTTCAAAGATGAAGAAAACATCTAAATGGTTTACAATGTATTAAAAATATATGCAGGCGCTTCTTTTTCTTCTAGAAAACACCAAATGGCGGATGATGCCGGTGCAGCGGGAGGGCCCAGAGGACCCGGGGCCCAGGATTAGGAGGCCACAGCGGCTTCCTCGGAGGATTCGGCAGCGGTCTAAGGGGCCGCGGACGTGGTCGAGGCCGTGGCCGAGGCCGAGGCCGCGGGGCTCGCGGAGGTAAAGCTGAAGACAAGGAGTGGGTTCCCGTCACCAAGCTGGGCCGCCTGGT
>JAQHUG010000456.1:1046246-1135434 GCA_028555095.1 Dicrostonyx torquatus | reverse complement strand
TACTCCGCCCACCTAAGGGCTGACCTATCTTACAAGCCAGGCAGAGTTTTTATTTAACCAATCAAAGCACAGAAATACAGATGAACCCTCCTACTCCAGGGCCTTATTATGTAGCTTTGACTGGCCTGGAACTCACTCTGTACCCCAGGCTGACCTCAAACTCACAGAGATCCGCCTGCCTCTGCCTCTAAGTGTTGGGATTAAAGGCATGTGCCACTACCACTGAGCTAGGAAACATTCTTGTTTGTTTGTTTCGAGACAGGGTTTCGCTGTAGCTGTGGAGCCTATCCTGGAACTTGCTCTGTAGACAAGGCTGGTCTAGGAAATATTCTTTAATAGTTGGATGTAGTGGCTCTGGCCTTTAATCCCAACACTGGGGAGGGGAGCCAGAGGCAGGCAGATTTCTGTAGGTTCTTGGCTACATAGGGATAACCAGGGCTCACAAACAAAAATACACAGGGAAAGGGGTTCAGGGGTCTGACAGTGGGGACAGAAGTTAGGTCCAGTCATCTGAGGGTGGGTGGGGATTTCTGGGACCCCCAGAATGAACTCTGGCGTCATCCCAGTTGCCTTCTGAGAGATGCCACCAGGACCCGAGGCCGGCCCTCCCCATTTGCCCATCTTCCCTATAAATAGCTTGGATTACTTCAGGGAGCTTTCAACTTTCTGACTAGAGCTGCTTCCGCAGGCGGCCCTTGGAATGCAGCTGGTGGTGACCCTGTTCACTGCCACACTCATGCACAGGCTGGCCCCACACTACTCCTTTGCCCGCTGGCTGCTCTGTAATGGCAGGTGAGTACGCCCTGTCCCACTGTCCTGCCGGCCGTGGGCAGAGCCTGCCCAGTTCCTCCTGGTGTATGCTTCCTCCTTTTCCTTCTTTAGAAATTACTTTAAATTATGTGTAGGTGTGTGTCTCCACGTGTGGGGTTGTGCCCACGAGTGCAGATACCTGGGGAGGCCAGAGGCATCTGCCTCCGGGGTCCTGGGCTCTAAAAGCTAAAATCTTAAATCTTTTAAATTTTAGATTTAAAAGATTTAAGGGTATCCTGGGTTCTCTAGCTCCCTGTGGCTGGAACAGTCCCCACATCTCTTGTCCCCAGAATTCCCCTGGCTATGGCCAGTCCCAGGCACCCTGGGCCACCTTCCCACAGGGCTGCCCCTGCTGCACCTCTGCTGCTGCCCAGGGCTCTGTCATCAAGACCAAATTCGGGTTCTTTGCCTCATGCCCTCAGGCCAAGCTTTCCTGACTCTTTTTCATCCTCAGTCTGTTCCGCTACATACACCCTTCAGAGGAGGAACTGCGGGTGCTGGCAGGGAAACCAAGGCACAGAGGCAGGAAGGACCGGTGAGTGGCCCCCATTTTCACTCCACAGGGCCCAGACTCTCCTATGCTCTCCTGACCTGACCTCCTGCTGCGGTGCTGGGCACAGGTGGCTGCAGTTAGCATCTTGGATTCCTGGCTGTTTGCTCTGGGCTGGCCCTGTGCCTAGGCTGCCCCCACACCTAATGTGGCTGAAGATCCTTCCCAGGCCAGCACCGTCCTCATTCTCTGGCAGGCCCAGAGGAGAATGCTAGGCCCCACCTTTCACTGTCCTCATGTGCTCAGGTGGGCAAATGGCCTTCATGACGTGAAGCCATTGTCAGTGCCTCGAGACGCCCCTTTCCAGCTGGAGACCTGTCCCCTCACTGCTGCGGATGCCCTAGGTAACACCCACTCCAGCTATTGGGGTCACCCTGCCTGGGGGTGAAGTTGGGATGGGCAAGCCTGGAGTAGGCAACTGAACTCTGTCCCTGCAGTCCTGCGCTTCTTTGTGGAATACCAGTGGTTCGTGGACTTCGCGGTGTACTCCGTCGGTGTCTTCCTCTTCACGGAGGTCTACTATTTTGTTCTGGGCCCAGTCCAGGAGACCAACATTGCTGTGTTCTGGTGCCTCCTCACACTGGCTTTTTGTCTGTATCCTTCCTCCAGTGGGACTCAGGCCTGAGCCCCCTATCCCTCTAACTGTTGTGTGTCACTCACTGTGCCACAAACCTGCCCCAGAGTTACAGGAATGCAGGCCGGCATGACCTCAGCCCCAGACTCACCCTCCCAAGTGCTGGGTGATAGCTGTGTCATCGCACTGTCTTGGGTTGGACCACTGGGTGGGTTTCTGCCCTCCAGGTCTATAGGATTGTGGAAACCAAGGGACAGCTTGGTGGGAGCTGGCTCATCTTTTTTTGTTTGTTGGGTTTTCGAGACCAGGTTTTTCTGTGTAGTCCTGGCTGTCCTGGAAGCTCACTCTGTAGACCAGGCCTGCCTCTGCCTCTGGAGTGTGGGATTAAAGGTGTGTGCCAGCACTGCCAGGTCTACCTTCTTACCCAAACCTTCTAGCATATTCTTTGCATAAAAGAGCATGTCACCAGGACAGTTTGGAGCTGGGAAAGACCTCTCCTTCTACTTTGAGAGCAGGGACCCAGGGATGCTGGGGACCCAAGCGAGAGCACAGAGGATCACCAAGTGCTCACGATATAGGTCTGTGGGGACATTTCACAGCTGACTGCTAACCTGGGCCGCAACTTAGGAGAATTTCAAGGTGCCTCATGAAAGCAACGAGTGTCTTGTTGTTAAACAGTATTGCCTAGAAACATGTACGGGTGACAGGGTAAAGAATGGTGGGTTTGACTGAGCATGCACGGAGAGGCCCCTGGGTCCATCCAGGAGAGGCTGGGCTCCATTCCCAGCACCACCCGTGTGGGCTCCTCCCCTCCTCCCCTAGCTGCAGCACCTAATGCTTTCTGATCAGTCATAGGTCATTAGGCCACCTCCAACCAAACACCAGCACCCCCGGCTCATCTGATCCCACACCCCAACTCCAGGTGCCTAAGCTCAGTTCTTGCAGAGTTGTCTCTGCCCTGGAGTGGAGGGTCTGGGAAGAGCCCTAGGCTGCCCTGGCTTTCTTTCTTTTTTTTTTTTTTTTGGTTTTTTGAGACAGGGTTTCTCTGTGGCTTTGGAGTCTGTCCTAGAACTAGCTCTTGTAGAACAGGCTGGCCTTGAACTCCGCCCAGCTATGTCCCTAGCTTTCTTAACCCCACTTCCAGCAAGGTGTTCCTCATGGTGACCCGACTGTACTTCAGTGCCAAAGAGGGCGGCGAGCAGTCAGTCTGCCTCACCTCTGCCCTCCTCTTCCTCCTCTTAGCCATGCTAGTGCAGGTGGTGCGGGAGGAGCTCCTGGAGCTGGGTCTGGAGCCAGGTAGGTGTGCTCCCTGCTGGAGTTCGCTTTCTGTTTCTTTTTCTCTTTTGAAACTGGGTCTCACTCTATGGCCCTGACTGACCACGAGCTCTCAGAGATCCTCTGACCTCTGCCACTTGCATACTGGAATTAAGGTGTATGTTGTTACGGGGTTTGGAGAGGTGGCTCAGCAGTTAAGAGCACTGGCTGCTCTCCTTCCAGAGGACCTGAGTTCAATTCCCAGCATCCACATGGAGACTCACAAACACCTGTAACTCCAGTTCCAGGGGATCTAATATCCTCTTCTGACTTCCACAGGCGCCATGCACACGTGGCAAACCAGATATACATGCAGGCAAAACATTCACAGGCCAAAAAAAAAAAATAGATTGTCTGAGCTGGGGCTCAGGGCAGTGTATGACAGTGCTTGCTCCGCAAACATGAGGACGAGAGTTTGCAGCCATGTCAAAGGTGGAAATTGGCTGCCCGTGCCTGTAAACTCCACACTGGGGAGGCTTGGCCAGCCTTGGAAACCTTAACAATCCATACACTTGATCTTCTTCTATTAGGTCTAGCCAGCGTGACCCAGAACCTGGAACCTGTACTGAAGAAAGAGGATTGGGACTGGGCGTGAGTCCTGGGGACTGGGTCTTGTGGGGAGGTACAGGTAGAGGGAGGATCAGATGGCACCCTCCCCAGGCTGAATTCTGACCAATCGCGGATTCCCTGAGACCTTCTCTTCTCAGACTCCCTGTGTTCAAGCTGGCCATCCGCCTTGGGCTGGCGATGCTGGGCTCCTTGCTGGGCGCCTTCCTCATTTTCCCAGGCCTGAGGCTGGCGCAGATGCACCAGGACGCACTGACCCTGTCTGCAGATCGGCCGCTGTTGCAGTTAGGCGGGGCTCCCGGGGTGCGGTGGGGGGGTTGCGTTAGAGGCTGGAGGTCAGGAGACTGGCCCCACCGTGGTACTCCCCTGCAGGCTGCTCCTGCACACCAGCTTCTTGTCGCCCCTGTGCATCCTGTGGCTCTGGACAAAGCCTATCGCTCGTGACTTCTTATACGAGGCACCCATGAGGAACATGACCTCTTCTCTGTGCGTGTGTCAGGGCGGGGCACTGGGGGACCTGGAGTTTCTGAGACCGGGGATGAACTGCCTGGGGAAGGGGGGCTCACCCAAAATTCCTGATGGCTTGGCTCTTGTTGCAGGCCGTCAGAAGGGGCCTTCGATTCCCTGCGTCTCTGGGTGCTGGTGGCACTGTGCCTGCTGCGGCTAGCCGTGACCCGGCCACACCTGCAGGCCTACCTCTGCCTGGCCAAGACTCGAGTGGAGCAGCTGCGCAAGGAGGCTGGCCGCATTGAGGCCCGCGAGATTCAGCAGCGAGTATGCACCCCGAGTGGGACATTTCCTGGGCTAAAGGGGCCTGGTCGTGGGGTCCCTGCCCTGGGAATATCACCCCCTCTGCAGCCTCTGTTGCCTTCCCACCAGGTGGTCCGGGTCTACTGCTATGTGACCGTGGTGAGCCTGCAGTACCTGACGCCGCTCATCCTTACCCTGCACTGCACCCTGCTGCTCAAGACCTTGGGTGCGAGCTGGTGGGAAAGAGGGTGGGGCCAGATCTGGTAAGGTGGTGCCTTCAGATAAAAGCTAGTAGTGGGGGTCTGAGCAAGGCCATGGCTTGGTAAAGGTGGGGCCAGCTTTAGAAGTGAGGGTGGCGGGGCTGGAGAGATGGCTCAGAGGTTAAGAGCACTGACTGCTCTTCCAAAGGTCCTGAGTTCAATTCCCAGCAACTACATGGTGGCTCACAACCATCTGTAATGGGGTCTGGTGCCCTCTTCTGACCTGCAGGTATACAGACAGAATATTGTATACATAATAAATAAATAAATATTTAAGAACAAAAAAAGAAGTGAGGGGTGGCTTTTGGTCAAGGCCACAGACAGTTCTCCTGTGGAGACAGGATGGAGGCCCTCTAAGGTCAGCAGGGTATGAGCACCTCTAGACTCCTACTGTTCTGTCTCCACCTTCTTCTCTCTTGCAGGCGGCTATTCTTGGGCCCTGGGCCCTGTTCCAAACCCACTGACCCTGCACCAGTCTTCAGACATTTTGATCTCTGTGGACCCAGCGGAGGATGAAGCCCAGCAGACCGCGGCCCAGGTGGCAGGGGTCCTGGGCGGCCTGCTTACTCCCCTCTTACTCCGTGGCGTGCTGGCCTACCTCATCTGGTGGACCGCTGCCTGTCAGCTGCTCGCCAGCCTCTTCGGCCTCTACTTCCACCAGCACCTGGTAGTTTCCTAGTGTGACGCCACTAGGCACTGCGTCTGATCCCAGTTCCCAGGATTGGGACTGTCCCCTGTGTGTGCACCTCAGTGCCTAGGTCATGGATCCCTTGAATCAGGTTCCCCTGGACCTGGTCCTCAAGTGTGTGTGTGTGTGTGTGTGTGTGTGTGTGTGTGTACGCAAGAGTGCATGCCTGCATGTGTGTACAGGAGTTCAGTAGGAGGCTGTTCTCAATAAAAAGGGTGAGCCACTTTTACAGAAATATGCCAGAGGAGACCTGGGTGGTGAGGGCAGCTTAAGAGAGTGGTATACTAGGCAGGAGTGGAAAGATGGAGGAGGTCAGAGATTGCTAGAAAGCTAGGGTAGGAGCTCGGGCCCAGCATCCACATGTCCCTGGGGTCTATCACTATCACTAGGAGGAATGAGATGAGAGTCATCATGCTCATCTCCCAGCACACTGGGGAGGTTGAAGCAGGGGGATTAGCCTAGACTAGTAACAAGATCATGTCTCCAAAACAAGGGGAGGGGGAGGAAAGTCAGAACTGTCACCAGCCTTGGAAGCTGTGAGGTAACTGCTGACATGTATTTCAAGACCCTGGTGACTAAGGGTCACCACCAACTCCAGAGTTGTCCCGTTCCTGTGACTGTATGTGCACGTGCCCGTGAGACATGCGTGGGCTGTGTGGCCCGCCTACATATGGAAAATGTGTACTGAGAATAAAAATGGAGGCCTCCTGTAGTGCCAGTGGCCCGAGGGCTCACTCTGGAGAGAAGGCACCTGTGTCAGATGGAGAGGACTCAGGCCCACAAGTGCCATTATGAGATGGTCAGAGGACAGCTTGGCACAGGACTTGCCTTCTACCTTTGAGACAGGGTCTCTGGTTCCCACCTCCCACCTTGCCATAGTGGTGCTGGGTTACACTTGTGCTGCTTTGTCCCATTTATGTGGGTTCTGGGGACCTGAACTCAGGTCTTTATGACTGCAGCAAACATGACTAATACATGGGTGGCATGAACCCATGGGATTTTCTTGAAGGCATATCTGGAGTTTCCTGACTCTTGGGACAGGCTCTTAAACTGGCACTGACAAGAGCTGTGGGAGCTTGAGGAAGTTCCATGGGCACCAAGGATGGGCAAGCAAAGGGTGATATGCCCTGCAGGGGCAAAAAGCAGACAATCCTGAGAGAGACTTCAGAGTGGAGGGCACACACCACAGATGGTGCCACCCCAGCACTTGGCTGGTCGGGGGCTGAGCTGTGTTCCAGTGGCTGAAGTCTATGGTTGCCAATAATGATAGAGGCAGGCCAGCCAAGCACTATGCAAGAAGTTGGAGTCAGCCTGGATCATGTATCTCAGATCTATAAATATATGAGGCATTTTATTGGCAGATTCAGCTGTGTGGTTACTATATTCTTGAATCTTTGTCTTTTTTTTTTGTGTGTGCTGGCAAAGGAACCCAGGATCTTTTGAGTAATAGTAAGTGCTCTACCCCAGATCCACTCCCCCACGTCACTGTGGGGTTCTATACTGGCACTCTACTGCAGACTTACACTCCAGCCCAGTTCTCCAACTTTCCCAGGAGCAGAAAGATGCACAGAAGGCTTGGACAACATACTTGGAAACCTCAAACCTTAACAAGGATAACCAGGGGGCTGGAGAGATGGATCAGCAGTTAAGAGCACAGGTTCAGTTCCCAGCATCCACATGGCAGCTCATGACCATCTATAACTCCAGCTCAGGGAACCTCACATCCTCTTCTGGTCTCAGACACCAGGCATTCAGTCCGACATACATGTAGACAAAGACCCATGCACAGAATATTTAAGAGTGCCAAATAAAGCTGGGCAGTGGTGGCGCACGCCTTTAATCCCAGCACTTGGAGGCAGAGGCAGGTGGATCTTTGTGAGTTCGAGACCAGCCTGGTCTACAAGAGCTAGTTCCAGGTCAGGCTTCAAAGCCACAGAGAAACCCTGTCTCGAAAAATCAAAAAAAAAAAAAAAATAGAGTGCCAAATAACCTCAGTGCTCAAGTTCGTAGCATGGGGAAGGGCCAGAGTTGAAGAAGTGAGAAGCGAAAGTTATTTAAATTTTTATTAAATATACTCTTTTGGCACAAATCTTTAAAATATATAAACATTATATATAAACAAAGAGTTTTCATGGCATCAAAATAGAACTCCAGACTGGACAGTGACCATGGGAGATGGCAGCCACAGAGGCCGAGAGCCCCCAGGCCAGAGCTACTGGGAGGCATGTGGGGAAGCAGATCAGGGACCTGTGACCCCTCACCTCTCCCAGCCACACAGTGCTACCTGCCCTTCTCCACCTCAGTGTAGCGGCCAGGCAAGTAACAGAGTGGGCAGTACACTCACAAGAGGATGGAAATGGTCCCTCACAGCCACCACAGGCAGCTGGGGTGCCTGGGGACATGGTGGAAATGGCCCATCACCATCTGTGAAGTGGGAGATGGCTGAGCATCACAGGCACAAGGTAAGAAATACAGGAATGAGAAGGACTGCAGTCTGGACTGAAAATGCCAGGGAGGGGTGGTGGTGTCAAGGCGCCCTGCTCAGCTCCTTAAGTGAGATGGCTGCTGTCTAGCTGTGGGAGGGAGCCAGCACCCAGCTCACCTGAGCCAGAACTGAACTACACAGGGATTTCTGTGTGTGCCAGGATGCACTGAAAACTAGATTCTAGAGGCGGGAGGGCTGCCGCGAGTTGGAAGCTAGCCCAGGCAACACACTGAGGGCACACTAGCCAGGGCTTCTAGGATACCCTGGGGACCCCAGGAGAGTTCTCCTTGAGATAAGGTGGTCCCTAGGTACCCAAGACCCCTCTGCACTCATTCACACAGGCCTAGCTGCCCATCTTGGGCCTTCATTTGGCTTGGCTGAATAACAGCCTCAGTGAGGACCAGGGACCCACAGAAGACCCAGAGTTCAGGGTTGGGCAGTTTCAGGAGTTTGCACCCCATCTCCATGGGTGCTGTGCAAACAAGAGCCTTGGGCCTCTTTGGTGGCCCAGGCAACATGCTTTGGAAGACATCCCAGGTGAGGAAGACCCACATAGGCATTTCCAATGGGGCCTGTACCTGCCCCTCCTGCCTGGTGGCCATGGGGCCTCCTGGACAGGTTACAAGCCAGGTAATTGGCAAAGGTCAGGTGCAGCCCTCAAAAATACAATGGGCACAGTGCTCTGGGGAGAAAGCTCTGTGGGCAAGCATGGTAGAGACTGGGAGACACAGGTACAGCCACCACTGAGCAAGCTGCAACCTTCTAGTGTGTGGCTTTGAGGGAATGGCCATCACATCTGCAGGCCAGGCACGGTTGTAGCAAGAAGGGATGGGCTCTGAGCCCAGTGTGCCAGTGGGCACTAGAATCAGCAGCAGTTCAGAAGAAGGGGCCAGGAAGTGTAGCTGACCCTTTAGGGACCTTTGGGTAATGCCCCTGGGGAACTCACCAGCCACTAGCAAGAAGCTGAAGGAAGGGGCACAACCAAGATCCATCATCACAATGTCATACCCTGAGGGCCAGTACTTTGCTATGGGCCCTGCATCCCCAAGCCAGGTCCCACCCTCCTCACCATCCTCAAGGTACTACCAGGGCTGCCAGTGCACAGCTGCATACCCTCAATCCACCAGCTCACCATCCACTGTTGTGTGGGCCTAGCTCTGCAGCCGGTGCAGCAGGATCTGCATGAGGTCGAAAGTGGTGAAGCTGATTCCCACAGCAATCGGGCCCTTCAGCCAGTTCATGCTCAGGCCCTTGTAGAGGCCCCGCACCGCGCCTTCCTCACGTACAATGGAGCGCAGTGTATTCAGGATGGACCCACGCTGGTGGCCTGTGACACCTGCCGTCTGCATGCGCCGCCGCACCACGTCCAGAGGGTAGGAGGCTGACTGCCCGATAAGGCCAGCACAGGCCCCGAAGACCATGCGCTCAAAGGGGTAGGGCTGCGGGCGGCCACTGTACTCTGCAGGGCAGAGGGCACATGCAGAGTCTAAGGCCCCACTTCCTAACCACCCTTTCTTAGTTTTGGTTCAGGGAATGGAACCCAGGATTTCATGTATGCCAGATCAGAATTCTGCCATTGAGCCACACCCCAGCCTAATATAAGACACATTTTGCAACAGTGAGATTTACAAGGTCACCCAGGCTACATGTTTCCCCTCATCTATGGGGGCACAGCTCCCCACCCTGCAGTTTCCAGTGCCCCCTCACTTGTGGGGGTGCATCCCAAGATTCTCTATGGACACTTGAACTCTTAAGAGTACAGGGCTACCCAGACAGCTTCCTCCTACATGGAGGACGTATGTCTGCCTGACTTCAGTAAACTAATGAGACCCTAGCGATGTGCTGGGAGAATGTGGACTCTATCTTAGTGTCCTGCTGAGGACTATGGGCACTACACCATAGAGCAAGTGCCTAGCACAGCCCGCACGGCAGGAAAGAAAAAAACAAGCACGCTGCTGCAGTCTTAGATCATGGCGGTTAGGGATCCTCAAGCACCTGCAGGTACTGGAACACAGGCTCGGTAACCTTGGATGGACAGGTTCTATCGTCACTTTCTGGTCTGTGACAGTCTCCCTGGGTAGTCCAGGCTGTCCTCCATCTTATGCCATCCTCCTGCCTCAGTCTCCTGAGTGGGACAACAGGCATGAGCCACCATACTGAGCTAAATGAAGGAGGTTTAACACCCTGTATTTGAGCTGTGTGCAGACTTTCTTCTTATCATTGTTGCCAGCTGAACACACACAGCATCTCCGAATCCAGGCTGCTGCCTTGCTGCCGGGGTAAGCTGTGGGAGGAGGTGCAGGCTCTACACAAGCTACTAGTGGGCCACCCCACAGAGAGGCCACGACCTTTCCAACCAATTCAGTTTTTTATACAGGGTCTTGTTATGTGGCACAGGCTGGCCCTGTTCCTGCAGCAATCCTGCCTCATTCTCCTGAATGCTCAGATCACAGGGGTACCCATCACTCCTAGATTTTGAAGCGATTTCAGGAGTGCCACCCATAATCCCAGTGACAGGCCTCAACTTCCCCAGATACTCACTAACAAAAACACCTGGGGGGACTGGTGCTGCCTGTTTGCAGGGTGTTTCCCTTAAATGCAAAAGACCCTGGGGTTTGGTTTTATCTCCAGCACCTCATGAGATGAGTGTGGGGAGACAGCCTGTGTCTTTGGAGCTAGAGAAGTAAAGGAAGGAGAATGAGGAGGAATTTAAGGTCTTGCTTGGATGCAAGGAGAACTTGAGGCCAGCCTGGGTTACAAGCTCCTGAGTCCACAGGGCTCTGGATAGGGCGGGGTTCACAAGGACAGCTCCCTGAAATCCCACCTCTTCACTCCACCGCCCTTACCTCGGTGCAGGCTCTTCAGCGACTCGTAGGTAAAGAAGCTGAGTCCTGCATAGGGAATGACGCCTAGCACAGTGGGTGTGAACCCGAAGTAGAGGGTCTTCAGCCCTTCCTCTCTCGAGATGCGGATGAAGACGTGAAAGATGTTGCTGTACCTGCCAGGACCATGTTACAGGGCTTAGTGCCTGTATCCCATTCCCTTCTCCTGTTCAAAAGAGTGAGGGAACTCTATGGATGGCACTACCTGCTCTGTCAGGTACAGGGCTGGTACCAATGCCCTGTGCATGCGCCAGGCAAGTGTCCTAGTCCCTGAGCTGCTAAGTAAACCAGGCTGGTTTCAAAATCACAGAAACCTTGATGCTCAACCCTCCAGCTCTGGTTTTTCTGTTTGTTTTGTTTTGAGACAGGGCCTCACTATATAGGCCTGGCTAGCCTGGAGTTATCTATGTAGACAAGGCTGGCCACGAACTCAGAGATCTGTCTGCCTATGCTTCTGCTGAAATTTTATGTGGTAACCACACACACCTGACTCCCTGACTCTGTCTCTCTTAGTGTCTATGGGTGTTTTGTCTGGATGTATGTCTACGTATCGTGTGTGTGTGTGTGGTATGTGTGTGCACGCACATACTGAAAGAAGACAGAAGAGGGTGTCCGATCCCTTTGAACTAGAGTTACACTGAACAGTGGTGGTGCACACCTTTAATCCCAGCACTCAGGAGAACTAGAGTTACAGACAGTTGTGAGCCACCACACAGGCGCTAGGTATTGAACACAGGTCTCTGCAACAGCAAACAGTGTTCTTCACGCCCAGCCACTCTCCAGGCCCAATTCTGGTTTGTTTTGTTTGTTTTTTCCGAGACAGAGTTTCTCTGTGTAGCCCTGGCTGTCCTGGAACTCACTCTGTTGACCAGACTGGCCTTGATGCAGAGATTGGCCTGCCTCAGCCTCCAAAGTGCTGCGATTAAAGGCATGTGCCAGTCATCCTTAGGTATTGTTTGAGAACAAATGATGCTTTCTGGAACTCTGCAGAATCTCACTCATTGGAGGGATCCCCAGTGAGCACCCACACACACACCTCTACTGGCGACAGCACCCAGCATGGACCCTGTGACAAGACTCACATTTCCTTGGGCGTCACAGCCATCCTTGCTCTGACCAAGTCCAGAGGGTAAGTGAGGGAAGCAGCTGTAGTTCCTGCCAGAGCACCGGCCAGGAGGCGGGGCCATGGAGGCAGGGCTCTGTGGACAAGCAGAACAAGTTGGGGCCTAGGTAGGGATAGGGGATGCCTATACCTCATCAGTCTTCGAGGAACAGAAGACTCAGAAGGGTTCCAAATGGCTGAGCTTATGGGGTCACTTAGGCCAGTGTCAAATGCAACCTCTTCTCTCCCTCCCCTTGCAGAGTGTCTTCCCCAAGGCTGGGGCTACATGGGAATCAGACCTGGGCAGAGGGAGAAGGGAATGAGAGTTGAGAACATAGCACAGGGGAAGGGATGGAGGGCGGGGTGAAGGAAGAGGGAGGGGACTGTGGTCCTATAGGAGGGGTTAGTGAGGGGCAGAGCTTGGAGAGCCTAATTGGAGAGGAAATGGGTGGGGTCCGGTGAGGATGGGCAGTCCTGGTGGGCAGGGGCCTCACTCTCCACAGAAGCCATAGTAACAGCCCAGGATGCGCTTGTACTCCTCGTGAGCGCTGAACTGGATGGCGGCATATGGAATCACTCGCACCATGGTGGCCGAGTTCCCACGCCATAGGCTGAGGAAGCCCTCATTGAGGTAGGTGAAGTAGAGGAGCCGGAAGGCCTCCTGGAGAAAACAGGGAGTCAGCACTTCTTGGCCACCACCAGCCCTGGGCACACTCTGTGGGCAGCACCCTCAAATGCAGAGAGTGGGTGGTGGCACCCTTCACCAGGCCTGCCCAGCTAGAATCAGCTTAAATTGTGATCATCTGGGCTCCCTGCACCCCGCTTTCATGCCCTCTCAAATGCTATTCACTGGTGCTCAACAGAAACAGGGGTTGCAAGGCTGGGAGTCCGGCACACACCGAATGGTTGCTGGTCTGATGGTGGTGCTCTCAGAAACATTCTAGTGGACGGGCTTCTAAGCTAAGTCACACCCACAGGTGTGTTAGGGTGGCAGACAGCAGTCTTTACTCTCCCCAGGAGATCTGTGCAAGCTGGGCTCCTTAGAAACCTGCCCTCCCAGACCACCTACTCCACCTAACCCTGCAACAGCTCACCTTGGCGGAGAATCTTTTTGAAGACACTGGAATAAACAAAAGCACAAGAGACCATGAAATCTAACAGTCAGGCTCTGGGGCCTGACCTTCCTTGGCATTGGTATGGGTGATAAATGGAAATGCAGTAGGGTGGGGTGAACTTTGTATAGGCTCCAGGAATGGCAATGGAGACCGCACAGGGGACCTAAGAATGGCTAGGGGCTTGGGCAGAAGCTGAAAAGTTTGCTTGTTGGAGATGTACACTTGGGAGGGACCTCATTTCTCTGGCCATGCTGCCAGCCCTGAACCTGGGCCTTCTCAGAACAAGGGCCAAGACTCTCCTGGTCTGCCCTCTGTTGTCCATGCCCCCATCCCAGCACAGCAGCACAAGCTTGCCTCTCCATGGCCCCACAGGCCTGCCTCATTCCACACTACACATCTTTAGTCACCGCATGGGGCAGGAGACTGAGCTATGTATGCCAGAAGGACTTGTGGGAAAGATCCAGAAGTATAGAGCCGAGCCCCAAGGCTGAGGTGAGCCTCTACTGTGGCCACTGGCCACCCCCACCCAGCCCCTATGTAAAGCCTGAGAATATCTCCTACCCTCAGTGGGAAATCTCTGCCAGGGTCTGGAGCCACAGCCACAGTCAAAGCAGGTGACAGAGACTACAAAGGGCTTGCTCCTTTCTTTAGCCATCCCCTCCGTCTACTGAGCAGCCAGGGAATCACCAGCGCCACCAAACCACAGTAACAGGGACAGCCCTCTCCCAACAGCTCAGGGAGCTGCCATCCTTTGACCATTATTAGCAGGAGGTTCAGTCTTGCTCAGACCTGGCTGGCCCTCCCAGTTTAGTGCCCAGGGAGGGACATGGGCTCTGGGCTGTCCCTGAAAGTTACATCTATACCCTCATCCAGGTCCCTGGGAAGGTGACTAGTTTTGGAAACAAAGACTTTGTGGGTGTGGCAGACTCAAGGTGCAGGAAGGTGGCCTGGGTACCTCTGAAGGGCACTGGGGCTGGGGCTGGGTGTGGTAGCAAACACACAGGATTCCAGCACTTAGGAAGCTGAGGCAGAATTGCTTCAAGTTCAAGGCCAACCTAGACTACAATGTAAATATCAAGCCAATCTGGGCTACAGTATGAGTCTAAGTATAAGTTACTTGGGGCTGTGGAGAGAAAGAGGAAGTGACCACTTGGCTGCTTCCATATTGCACAAGGGCAGATGCACAGGCTTTACCTTGGAAGATGATCTTGGTTCGGTCCAGAGGGGCTACTGCTGTCTTGGCAAGCGCACCGGCCAGGGCTCCGGACAGTAGGGAGCTGAGCACTTGTCTGTGGTCTCTCTACAACAGAGCACCAGGTCACGGGCTCAGAAATCAAAGTGGTCAAGGCCTCACAGAGGCTAGAGGGGATGCTCACTGGAGGACCACAACCCAGAGATGCAGCAAATCCTTCAGTGTTGGTGTGCATGCATGGAGGCCAGAGCTCAACACTGGATGTTCGCTATCACTACTTTGTGTTTCTCAGTGCAGCTGAGGCTTACTAATTCAGCTGGACTGCCTTAGCATGGGATCCTTGCAGGTCCTGGGGGTCCGAACTCAGGTCTCCAAACTTTACAAACATGTCTTTACTGACTGAGTCGTCTCCCAGCACTTTTTTTCTTCTTCCTTTTTATTTAATATTTTGAGACAGGGACCCTCTGTGCAATCATGGCTGGCCTGAAACCTGCTTTATGTAGATAGGATGGCTTCAAACTGACAGAGATCTTCCTGCTTCTGCCTCCTGAGCTCTGGGATTAAAGGTGTGTCCCATGTGCTTATCTCCCCCCATTTTGAGACAGGATCTTGCTCCATAGCTAGACTGTCCTAAATCTTGCAGTCCTCTGCCTCAGCCACCCAAGTGCTGAGACAACAAATATGCACTACTGTCCCTGTCCGTGTCTCGTACATTCCACAATTAACCTTAGTGTCATCTAAAGTCCTGCTTGGCCTTGTGCAGTTGGCCTCTTGGGGTGAGGCTGACAGTTACCCTGAAAGTTGCCCTGAGCTGTCCTTCCGACTTCCTGGTTTTCACAAACCCTTATGCAATCCCTGGCTTCCCATTCCCACCCTTGTTTGTATAATTACAGCATGGCATTTTGAAGCCATTTTTTCCCCCAATACAAGGTTTCTCTATGTAGCCCTAGCTGTCCTGGAACTGGCACTGTAGAGCCAAAATTTGGAGCTGAGATCACCAGGTGTGCACACTGTGCCCAGCTAGTAATTAGCCCTCCATGGGGCTGCCATAATGGCGGAAGAGCCCTCAAGCAATGGCTAACAGGCAATGCTGGGGATCCAGTGGCTAGCAGGGGGTGATTTTGGGGGTTCAGTGGCCATCAGGGGGCAATGTTGGGGATCCAGTGTCCAGCTGAAGGATATTGGGGGTTCAGTAGCCAGCAGGAGGTGAGGTTGGGGTCCAGTGACCAGTAGGGGTTGATGTTGAGAGTTCAGAGGCCAGCAGTGGGGTGACGTTGGTGGTCTACTGGCAGGGGCAGTGGTAAATGACGGCTGAGGGTCACTGGAAGTGGTGCCCTCAGTAGGTCCCTGGGCAGGCAGGAGTTGTCCTGGAGGCTTTCTGGAGGCTTTACATTCTGCCAGGCAGTCAGCCAGCCTCCAGGACTATGCTTAAGTTCGCCACTAGTGACTTTCCAGCTGGCCCTGGTACATGCATCCTCTAGTCCCCATGGCAGTCCCAGGTGCCTCCTGTAACCCAGGAAAAAGTCAGGAAGACCACAAGGCACTGTCAGCTCAGCCACTGACCCCATGGACTTTGGGACTGTTGGTATAGTGTCTGTCAGGCTTACAGACACTGTTTTGGGTTCAGCAGGACCTCCACTGGTGGCAGACGTCCACAGGGAACAAGGGTGGCCCAAGCTGGGCACTTGTGACTCTCTGGCCTTAGACTCCCGAGTTCTGGGACTACAGATACACTCCAGCATGCCCAGTCCCACCTCACTTTCAGATGGACAGTCTCCTTCAACTGAAGCAAGACCTGCCACCCCTGCTCTCCATCCAGTATCTCCCACAACTAGGAGTGAGGCCTTGGCCTCTTGCCAGATGTTGGGCCTGGCTGGATTCATCCATCAGCTAGGCTCTGATGACACCTTGGGCAGCGTGCATCTTCTTGTGAGCAAAGATAGAAATGGTTCATGCCATGCAAGGGAGTGAGGATGGCAAGGACTGCACTGTGCTCCTCTGACCCAGTGAGGACCCCAGAGACTGGCCTACAGCAGTGGTCCTCAACCTGTGGGTCAAATAACCCTTTCACAAGAGTCGCCTAAGACCATCAAAAAACACGTATTTACGTTTCATAACAGTAGTGCAATTACAGCTATGAAGTAGCAATAAAAATACTTTTGCCGGGCAGTGGTGGTGCCCGCTTTTAATCCCAGCACTCGGGAGGCAGAGGCAGGTGGATCTCTGGGAGTCCGAGGCCAGTCTGGTCTACAAGAGCTAGTTCCAGGACAGGCTCCAAAGCTACAGAGAAACCCTGTCTTGAAAAAAGAAAAGAAAAGAAAAAAAATAATAATTTTACAGTTGGGATTACCACAACATGAGGAACTATATAAAGGGCTGTCCCACAGGGAGGGAGACGGCAGTACTTGCCTTTGAGGAGACAGCCCCGGACAGAACAGCTTCAGCATCTTCGCGCAGGCGCACCGAGCCTTCCTGTACACCATTACCCATCCCAGGTGTGCTGAACAGTGGGCGACTCGGTCCTGAAGAACAAGAAGGCTGGGTGAGATGAACCAGATTTAGCAGGATGGTGGCAGCTTGGCTGCTGACTTCTGAGGCTCACCCAGGTCAGCACTTGACTCTTGGCTCCCAGTGAAAGACCCCAACCGATTTTTCATAACAAACTAAATGAATTGGATAATGGAAATTTACAAAATATGACAAACAGGTTTGACCAGCAGGTTCCTCCCCGCTGGGCAGGAGGTTAGCAGCAATTATCAGGACCAGTTGCAGTCTTCTAGCCAGATGGTTATCAGAACCGGTGGTTATCAGAACCGGTAGCAGCAAATGATTATCAAATTGTAAACTGGGGGGGGAGGGGGATAGGCAGGATGTCAGGTATCACGTAGTCAGCAGGAAATCAAGTAGCCTGCTGAATGTCAGGTACTCAGGGATAGACTGAACTATGCTAATTTTGTTCTGGGTTGAACTCTGGCTTGTATATCTGGACCAATCCCGATTTTTCTCGTACCTCATATTATAATTCATGGAAAACTTGTGATTTTTGTCTATAAAAGCTTGCTTGCCTGGATACTCGGGGTGCTTAGCTATTCTTAAGCTTTGCGCCCGATTGCAATCATGAAATAAACCACCTCGTGCCTTTGCATCTGATGGCTCCTTGGCATTAGGACCACTTCTGAGGTCTTTCACCAAGAGGGAGAATGTGCCCTTGCCCTCGGCTTTAATCAGATTCTGAAACTGCTGTGCTCTGGGTCGATGGCTTCATCATAACAAACATCTTTCCTTTCTGTCACTTGCACATGGCCATCACAAATAGTCTGTTTTTCTGAACCAGTGCTAGCAGATCAGAGAGGATAAGAGGCTGGCTGAGGCCACACAGCAGGGAGAAGAAGGAAAGGACAATCTTCTGACCATCACCAGCATGGCAGGAAATGGAGATCAGGGGACCTATACACCCACAGCCACTGAGCACCAGCCCTACCACCAATCCAGGGTGGTCTTCCAGCATGAGTCTATGCAGCAAGACTTAAAAAAAACTCAGAAAGAGAAATTGGGGTTCAACCTAAAGATCAAAGAAGCAAAGCAGTCAGCCACTGGCTCTGACCTCGACCTCAGTCCAAAATGGTGAACCTGCCTCCAGGAATCTCAGAATGAGACTGTGTGTGAGAGCTGTCTCCTCCAGTTTTATAATCTTCTCTAAGGCTGGGATTATAGGCACACACCACTGGGATTAAAGGCATGCACCGCCCAGTTTCTATGACATCTAGTGTGGCTGCTGGGATTAAAAGTGTGTGTTTACCACTGTCTGGTCTGTAAGGCTGACCAATGGGGCTGTTTCACTCTCAGATCTTCAGGTAAGCTTTATTTATTAAAATAAAAATGAAATGTCACTACAAGTCTAGACCCAAGGGCTCTCTTTGACACCAGCTGCCTGTTCTCTACAGAAAGAAGTTGTGTGAAGGAAAGTCTTGTTCCCTACACTCTCCCCTGAAGATCTAGACCAGTGCAGCCACCTGTGTCCCGCCTTCTCAGGCCACTGGACCTCAGGGGGAAGCAGAGATGAAGGAATGATAGAGATGCCACTGTGCCCATTGTTCTTTGAGGTCTCAGTCTTCATGGATGATCTCATCAGCAGACTGTCACCCTACCACTTGGGAGGCTGAATCAGGAAGACCTGAATCCAAGGCCATTGAGTTTAAGATCAGTTTGGCATCAGTAAAAAGTAAAGGAAAGCTGGGGGCTGGCTCAGTGGGAGAACACTGGCCTAGAATCCATCAGTGAGGAGTTGGAGCTGTGGCTCAGGGGGTAGAACCCCTGCCTACAATCCCCAGTGAGTGGAGCCCCTGCTTAGACAGCTCAGCAGGGTATCACTGGCCTTGCATACTTGAGGCTCAGAGCTTAATCCCCATTGTGGAGAGGGGATGTCCAATCAACAAGGATAGGGGTGCAGCTTTTGTAAACCTGGTAAGTAAGAGGTCTGGGGCACCATCTCAGGACCAACAAATAAAAGTATAAATGATGGTGAGAAATCAGTACACAGAGTGGTATGATGGTGAGCACAACTGCAGGAGAGCAACAGCACTGACTGTGAGTTGTAAGCTTCCAACTCTACCCTCAGTGTGGCTTAGCCTCAGTCCAGGAGAAACAGGGCCCAGCCCACTGTGGGTGGTGCTACTCTTGGGCAAAATGGTCCTGGGTGCTGTAAGAAAGCAGGCTGAGTCTTTAATCTCAGCACTCAGGAGGCAGAGGCAGGTGGATCTCTGTGAATTTGAGGCCGGCCTGGTGAGTTCCAGGACAGCCAGAGCTACAGAGTGACACCCTGACTTGAACAAACCAAAAAGAAAAAAGAAAACAGCAGGCTATGGGGAGTGAGCCAGTAAGCAGCACTCCTCCACAGCCTCTACATCAGCTCCTGCCTCCATGCTCCTGACTTCCCTCACTGATACGTGGAACCTGAATTCTAACTGCAGTAAAACCCTGTCCTCCCCAAGCTACTTTCAGTCGTGATGTTTATCCTGGTGACAGAAACTCTGACTAGGACTCGTGTGATGTCAGGCAGCTCACAACTACGTGGACTCCAGTTCTGTGTCCTCGACAGGTACCCACACATACCGACACAAATATAAATACAAAAATAAAAATATATAGGCAGGAGGGTTGGGGGCATGGATCAGCAACAGAGCTCTGTCTGGCCTGAAGGAGGCAGAAGGTGCTGAGGTTGGCACAGGAAACATAAATGTGAGCTTGTCAACAGTACCCTGAGGTGTTCAGAGAGGGGAACTACAGAATAGCATGACAGCTGGAAGGTGGAATGAGGACACTGAGTGGGTGATCTAGAGGTGTGTCTCCAGGACTCCCTCCTCATTTAAGAGAAATGAATTAGATGGTGGGGAAAGGAGAGAGAACTATTCTGTGCATGGAGCTCTGAAAACGCATGAAACTCCCCAGAACTTATATGGTAGAAGGAAAGAGCTGACAAGCTGTCCCTTGACCTCCATGTGTGCACTGTGACATGAGTGTGTATGTGCTCATACACACAACTGCATATAAACAAATGCAACAACAAACAACAACAAACCCCAGGAGGATGTGCAGGCTCTGAGCAGACACATCATTTATCAAAGGGAGTTGTGGACTTTGGGGCACTGAGGCAGGCTGTGCTCCACTGAGGAGTGACAAGAAGGGTCTTCCCCTCCTGCCCTGACCCTCAAAACTCACCTCCCAGTGGAACTGTGAGAAACAGGACATATATGATAAAGGGACAGTGACACAAATGTGTGTCCTTGCCTAGGGCATGAGACTGTTTTACCAATAGCACTGCCATGAAAGGAAATGCATGTTTCTATAAAACAGGTCTAAAGTCCAGGCGTGGCTGTGCACACCTCTCACTTCGGCCTCAGGAGGAGTTCAAGGTCAGCCTGGGAAATGTGAAACCTTGTTTCCTAAAAATAAAAAAATAGCCTGGCATGGTGGCACACACTTTTAATCCCAGCACTCAGGAAACGAAGCCAGGTAGATCTCTGAGTTGAGGTCTACTGGTCTACACAGCAGTTCCAGCAGGACAGCCAGAGCTACACGAAGAAACTGTCTTGAAAAACCAAAAAAAGAAAGGAAAAAAAAGGGGGAGGAGTAGCTTTTCATGTGTAAGGTCCTGGGTTCTCTCCCCAGAGTAATGACAGAATGAAAGATGGTGGACGGATGGGTGGATGCATGAATGGATGGAAGCATGGATGCATGGATAGGATACAGGGTCAGGAGGCAGGGAGAGATCAGAAGCTATCTCTGAAACCTGATGAGGACTCTGGACCCCGAGTCCAGTCTGGGTACAGAGCTTTACTGACATAGTTGATGAATTAGAAAACTATGCTGCTTATAAAACCAGGAGTATCCTGAAAACTCAGCCGGTCTTACCAACTCCAATGACACCACCAGCCCCGTGTGGTGGTGACATCATCTACCCTGCAGATCTGTGGTACCTAGCCTGGGCACCTATCTGTTTGACATCCTGGGACCTCAGCACCTCAGGACACCAGCACTCCCTCTCAGGGCCCAGCCTCTTTCCTCAGCTCATGAGTAGCCCAGGAGGAGTCACAATAGCCCAAAAGTTACTTTTGATGCACTACGGTGGATGAGGCAGGAGGATTATAAGCTCGAGACAAGCCTGTGCTACACAATGAGACCTCAAAAGCAGAAAAACAAAACAAGTGAAAGAAAGCGACTTCTGAGCCAGATGCTGGTGGCACACAACTTTAATCCCAGCACTCGGGAGGCAGAGGCAGGCGGATCTCTGTAAGACCAGTCTGCTCTACAGAGCGAGTTCCAGGGGCTGGAGAGAAGGCTCAGGGTTAAGAGCACTGGCTGAATGGGGACTGACTGAGAAGCCAATGATAATGGCACAGGGACCTATCCATCTTTTCTGCATGTATTGGCTTTTTGGGAACCTATTCTATATGGACGCACACCTTCTTAGACCGAGATGGAGAGGGCTTTCCACAGGGCAGGGTATCCTGCCCCATCTTAAGGAAGCAGGGGGAGGGTGGTGGGGTAAGGGGGGAGCGGGAGGGCCTGGGACAAGGGGAGCAAATGTAAATTTTTCTTTTAAATTTAATAAAAAAATGAAAAAAAAAAAGAGCACTGGCTGTTCTTCCAGAGGAAGAATCCTCTGGAATTCACATGGCCACTAACAACTGTCTGTAACTCTAGTTGCAGGGGATCCAACACCCTAACACAGACATATATGTAGACAAAACACCAATGCACATAAAAATAAAATAAATTTACAGGGCAGGTTGCAGGACAGGCTCCGAAAATACACAGAAAAACCCTGTCTCGAAAAACCAAAATAAATAAACAAATCAATACAAATAAAAACACCCTAGTAAGCAATATGCAAGACTATAAAGAGACTAAAATTAGCCAGGCAGTGGTGGCACATGCTTTTAATCCCAGACTCAGGAGGCAGAGGCAGGTGAGTCTCTGAGTTCGAGGTTGGCCTGGTACAAAGCGAGTTCCAGGACAGCCAGGGTTACACAGAGAAACCCCGTCTATTGAAATCAAAGAGACTAAAACTACGGCTTCGGCTGCATCTCAGCTGGTAAAGTGCTTGCCTAGCAGTCAGGATGCTATGGTTTCCCATCCCAGCACCACATAAAAACAGGTGCTTTGCCGGGCGGTGGTGGCGCACGCCTTTAATCCCAGCACTCGGGAGGCAGAGGCAGGCGGATCTCTGTGAGTTCGAGACCAGCCTGGTCTACAAGAGCTAGTTCCAGGACAGGCTCCAAAGCCACAGAGAAACCCTGTCTCTCGGAAAAAAAAAAAAAAAAAAAAAAAAAAACAGGTGCTTCGAGGCACACCTATCATCCCAGCACTAGAATGGGGAACCGCCTCAAATAAATAAATAAACAAAATGAAATGAACGGGTAAAATAAAGGCTACAAAACCATGCCAAGGAAGATGGACAGCCCTTGGGCTGTTTCAAGCGACAGTGCTGGCTTTGGGGCGGTATGGTTACAGCAGGGCACATGCAGAGCGCTTAAGGGGGCACCTTCTGCAGGGCTTGCTGTTAGCTGTTTCCTAGAAGGCCTTCTTGGCAGAGTGCACACTTATTCTAACCAACCCTCTCCTCAAACTGGGTCTCTGAGGCCTTGGATGAACGGCCTTTGTGTGGAGGAGTGAGACATATGCCACACACAGGGCACAGTGGCAGCATGTCATGCGCCAGACCTACCTTTATCTAATCTGTCTGACGGAAGATGGCTAGGTCTGCTTTATAGATGGGGAGTTGGGAATAAAACTGATAGAACCTCTGCCTAAAATTCCCCAGTGAAGGGGGCTGGAGAGATGGCTCAGCGGTTAAGAGCATTGCCTGCTCTTCCAAAGGTCCTGAGTTCAATTCCCGGCAACCACTTGGTGGCTCACAACCATCTGTAATGAGGTCTGGTGCCCTCTTCTAGCCTGCAGACATACACACAAACAGAATATTGTATACATAATAAATAAATATTTTTTAAAAAATTCCCCAGTGAAGAGCTAGGGGTGTGGCTTGGGGGATAGAGCGGCTGCCTAGAATCCTCCAATGAAGGGTAACGGGGAGGGTTGGGGTAACTTCTTAAACTCCCCAACCCCCACTGCCAGCACTCTAAAATCTACAAAAAAAAAAAAAAAATCTTGTGTGGATAGGGAGGCTGTGGCCTGCTGCTCCACAAAGGGGACAGTGCCAGTGACTCCAGGACACATAGCTGCTCATTCACCCTCTACTGAGGAATCTCCCTCACTTTTCGGAGATGCTCAATCAAGCCTAGCACAGGACTCCAAAGCTGCAGGAGACCCTTTCCCTAGGGATCCCAGACCTCAAAGTTGTCCTAGAAAACCATGTGTTCCTTAATTAAGCCTTCACTTACCCCAGAGGAAGAGCCAAGGGGTGGGGCTGGAGGAGGCTGGACATCAATTCCCAAAGTCAAATAGAACACAACTCTGTCACAAGCAGAGTCTTGAACAGCTCAGTGCTCTGCGAGCTGACTCTAGAGTGACTCGGGAGTCACTCTCCGAGCTCATGTCCTGGGACAGGGACAGAAGTCAGTGTCTGAACCAGCAGGCTCAGGACTAGTTAACCTGTGCTTGCTGTAGGCTAGTGCCATCGGCAGCTTGGTAGAAGATAGGGTGGGAGAAAGCACACTTGAGGGCTAGCAGCTGGGGTACCTAGCCTTGGCATGAGGCTACCCAGCCTTTTACAAGCCTGGAAAAAGCCAGAGAAAAGCACATCTGAGGGAGGCTGTGAGATTAGGCCTGTGTGACTTTAAAAATCTTGGGGTACGCACTTAGTGGGGAGGCGATTTCCCAGTCGGGGCAATATGCTGGCCTCCGCCTATCTCCTGTGTTGCCAGTCTGTTGCCCTGCACTGGGAGGTCAAATTCAAGGCTTGGGCTCTCCTTAGGTACTAACAATCACCCTGGCCTCAGTGATGAGCCAGCTGGTGCTCTGGAGCGCCTGTCCTGGGACAAAGCTAGGTGGGGTCTGGCTAGAGATGTCAGGTCAGGAGGACAGGATGTGGGAATGTGAGGACTCTGTAGAACGTGGCTCGCTATCTGTGAGGCTCTGCTCCCCAGAGGCAGCCGGTTAGGTCAGGTGGACAGCGATCCACAGTGACTTGAAAAGCAAACACAGAAAGTGTCTGCAAGAGCTGAGGGTGTAGGCTGCTTGCTGGACAGGCACCAGGTCAAACACAAAGCATGGGAACTGAGCATGCTCATAGTCTCCTAAACAATAGAGTGGGCTCCATCTGGTGTTCTGTCATCTAGGAGGACACACTTAGGGTCTAGGCAAACAATGCACCACCATACAGAAGGAACGGGAGCTAAAGGTTTCAGTAAAAGGTGGGTGGGGTGGGAAGGACACAGATGATGACACTAGAACCAAGCCTAACATCTAACATCAGGTGGCAGTATTGGCATCCTGTTACTGGTGCTGAGCTGCAGGTGGCAGGCTTTGTCTGGGGTCTATTGGCTATTTCTGTGTCCTTCCCTGTGTTAAACATTTGCAGTTGCACACTGCCCCCAGCCATCCCCGTCCTGTCTTTCTGATCCGTGTTGCCTCCTGACTCCTTTCCCCAGTCTCTGTTCTTGTTCTTCAAGATGGAACACCATAGGGACACTGCCTGTGTCCTCCCAGTGAGCTCGGGAAGAAACAGCACAGGGTTTTTCTCAGTGTTCAGGCCTGAATTTCCTAGTTAAGGTAAGGTCAGCTAAGCATCTCCTGGTCAAGTGGCCATTTTGCCACCTTTGAGCTCTGCTTTCTATGATCACTTTGCTCTGGGTGTGTGTGTGTGATGGGGGGGCAGATGAAGTGCCAACTATGGAGCAGGGGAAAACATTGATCTGTATGACCCAAATTGGTTTATAGGAATAGATATGTCTTCAATTCTGTTTTTGTTGTTGCTGTTTGTACATTCTGGTTTTTTAAGACACGGTTTCTCTATGTAGCCCTGGCTCTTGTGGCACTTGCTCTGTAAACCAGGCAGGCCTGGAACTCAGAGATCCACCTGCCAGAGCCTTCCAAGTGCTGGGATTAAATTATGCACCACCACCCAACTTTGTTTTTGAGACAGGGTCTCGTGTGGCTTAGGCTGCCTTGAACTCCTAATCCTCTTGCCTCAGTCTCCTTTGGCTCTGGATTTATAGATGTGCTACGCCATGTCTGGCTCAAAACCAATTTTGTTTGTTGGTGGGGTTGAAGCAAGGCTTCTGGGTGCCGAGAAACTGCTGAAGCACTGAGCTGTATCCACTCTTTTACTCATTTTTTTTCTCTTTCAAACAGGGTCTTGTACTATTCCTTGAGGCTGGCCAAAAACATGCTGTGCAGCTGATAACAACTGTAAGCTCCTGACCCTTCTGCCTCTACCTTGTGAGTGTTGGGATGACAGGTACACAACGCCACACTTGGCTCAACTAACTTCTGTTCAGTACTAGGGATGGAACGAACCCATGACCTCACGTTGCCAGCAAACACTCTACCACTGAGCTGCCCCACCCTCTCCTATGCTTTACTCTGGCCATCCCTCCATTGCCTAAACAAGCAGGGTGGGTGAGGAGTGACGCAGTAACAACTCCAAGACAGCAACTGCAGGAGACAGGAGACTTGGGTTCCATCCTCAGATCTCCGGCTACCAGGGAGGTCCACCTGTACCCCTGCCTCAGGGTTGCAGCCAGCCCCACCCTATCCCGGAGGGGCTACTGCTCAGTGACAGGTCTGCAGTGGACCCCATAATGACAGTCATCAGAAGCAAATTACTATCTGTCTGCCAATGATAAAGGCTGGTTTCTTTTCTAGTTCATAGAGTTTGGTGTGTCTGGCATGGTGGCTGTTGGCTGCTAACCCTGCCTGCCGGCCTTCAAGACAGACAGAAGCTCCTCAATCTATTCTGGGGACTGTGACTGTCACCCTGGCTGGGAGCTCTATGCATGCCTCACAATCTCTCAGATCTCAAAGACCCAGACAGCTCTGGCCACAAGGGGTCTGAGATACAAGGCCACCCTAGGTGGGATACATGGAAAGTCCCACGCCAGCTGGGGCAACTTAGCAAGACACTGTCTCGAAGATGAGAAGGTCCATATAGGAATGGGGATACATATAGTTTGGTGGGAATGTACTGAAAAAAAGAAAAAAAGTCCATGAGACGACTCAGCAGGTAGAGACTTTGCTGCTGAGTCTGATGGTCAGAGCTCCATCTCTGGAACCTGTTTGGTGAACTGACAGAACTGACTCCTGCCAGCAACCTCTGACCTCTACACACACGTAGTCCTCCCCCACCACGGTAAATAAGTCACTGTCCTCTGTTCTTACCGACCCACACTATTACCAGAGGCTCTTGAGGGCTATGCTGGCTCCCCTTCAGTTATTGCTGCTCACGTCCAAAAGCCCAGGTTCTCACCACAGTGCAGTGCTCTGCACCTGGCCACTCACAGTTATTTGATGGACAGGAAGGTCAATTACCTGGGCACTCTGAACTCCACATCTTCATACTTTGCTCTGCTAAAAAAAAATCTGCATTCTTTGCAACCCACCTTGAAAATCTCATCCTCACTCTTCCCAGCGTTACCTGTGCCAAGTGGTTCTCCAGGCAGGTGGGGGCGGTGCACGCCTTTAATCCAGCACTTAGGAAGCAGAGATAGATGGATCTGTGTTCAAGCCCAGCCTGGTCTACAGAATGAGTTCCAAGACAGCCAGGGCTACACAGAGAAACTCTGTCTTGAACCCGTCCCCTAAAAGAACTGGTTTCTATACCCCTTTCCACTAGATCCCCGCTCAGGCTGGGAGCCATGGAAGCACCAGAGCCTGCATGATGCTTTAGCCTTGCCAGCTGTTTTGCCCTTGTGCAGGTCTCTGCTGCTTCCCAGTGCAGCTCTGCATTATACTGATGCTTCCCCAAATGGGGGCAGATCCTACTGCTGCTGTGACAAGACAGAGGCCATATGTGACCTCTATATACCTGTCCTTCCCTCCGTCACTATATTCCTGGGCAAATGATACATGCTGGCTAGTATGCTCCCTAACAAGGAAGCAAGCAGGGCTGAGACCAGTGGATGAAATGGGCCATGCAGCACTCCAGTCCAGTGCTCCCCTACCATCTTTCTGTTTGTTTGTGTAGCCCAGGTTGGCCCTGAACTCAGAGATCCTCCTGTCTCTGTCTCCCCCGTGCTGGCACTAAGGGAGTGTGCCATCATGCCTGACTCTTTATTTGAAAAAGGGCCTTGAACTCAACTATATAACTAAGGATGACCTTGAACTCCTGATCCTTCCACCTCCAAGTCCTGAGTGCTGGGAGGACACTTTTAGCTGTTCTCCGCCATGTTTAAGTGCCATCTGCTCTAGGGAAAGGACTGAGAGGATTGTCCTCCCACCATGCTGGGAGCTAGGCACCAGGGCTGTTTCCTCCAGGGTAGGATGAGGGGACCACACACTGCAGAGGAGGATGCAGTGGTCGCAGGACTCCTGCTCAGAGCTGTCAGAAGCTTGGTGCACCATCCATTCTGCAGACAAGAGATTCACACTTGAGCAGACTGTGAGATCTGTCACCTATGCTGCTTTTCTTGTCCTAGGCCCCTAAACAATATCTGTGTTACAACTGTGTGCATGGCACTACACCACTTCAGCTTCTAAATAACCTGAGATGACCGCAGTCTCAGGCCTGGCACTGCAGCTACTCAGAGGCTGGAGAGATAGTTCCAGGGTTAAGAGCTTTGGTTGTCCTTGCAGTCAGGGGTTTGGCTCCCAGCACACACATGATGCCTCACAGCCATCTGTAACTCTGGTTCCAGGAGATCTGATGTCATGTTCTGACTTCTGCTGGCGCCAGGCATGTGGGTGATGTAAGCAAACATGCACGATGTGGGATGCCCTTCTGTATGTTGTGAATATGTTTTATTATCACTGGTTAGTAAAAAAGCTGCTTTGTCCTATAGTCAGGCATAATAGTGGCAGGTGGGAAATCCAAGCAAAGATAAAGGGAAAAAGAAGGCAGAGTTAGGGGAGATAGTAGCAGCTGCTAGAGAAGCAAGATGCGAGTTAAAAGGTCATGAGCCTCATGGTAAAATATAGACTAACAGAAATGGGTTAATTTAAGTAGCAAGAGCTAGTTAATAAAGAGCCTGAGCTAATAGGCCAAAAAGTTTGTAATTAATATTAAGCCTCAGAGAGGTTATTTGGGAACTGGGAAGTGGGAGAGAAACCTCCAGTTACACGTCCCTACCAAAATATAAAGAGTTGAAGGCCAGCCTGGGCTACAGTGTGAGACCCTGTATCAAAATTAAAGATAAAAATGGTTGGGGAATATAGCTCATAGCTCAATGGGAGAAAACTTACATGTACAATACCCCAGTCCCACCACCAGAACCACAGAAACAAATGAAAGATATCTATGGGAGAAGCCAGACATGGCAACACACACCTGTGATCCCATCATTGGAAAGGCTGAGGCAGGAGGACAAGCTCAAGGCTAGCCTGGCCTACGTGGTGGGAACCTTGTCAGAAAAGAAAGAAGGAAAGGAAGGAGGAAGCGGGAAAGTGAGAAGGGGAAGGGAGGAGAAAGAGAGACAGAAGTGGGGACTTAAACACAAGGATCTAAGAACCAGCATGACAGAGTAGCTCATTATCTGACTGGATTGTGTGTGTGTGTGTGTGTGTGTGTGTGTGTGCGTGTGTGTGCGTGTGTGTGTTTGTTACAAGATAGGGTATCAAGTAGCCCAGGCTGGCCTCCAGCTAGGTACACAGATGAGGCTGACCTTAAGTTCCTGACCCTCCTTCCTCACCCTCCCAATGCTGAGATGCTCCGTGCTGGGCCACAGGTAGGCAGCACCATGCCCAGCTATTTTCCAGTGTTTTGAAATACAGTGGGCCAAGCTGACCTTGAACTTTTGGCCTTCTCCTGCCTACCCTTCCCCAGTGTTGGAGTCACAGGCGCTTGTCCCCTTTGCCTGAGTTGTTGTCACAAACAGTCACGGCACAGCTGATGTGGGACTGTGGAGAAGAGCCCTCTGTTTGGCTGTGAGGCCTGGTGGGATCAGGACCCTCTGGAGGCTTTGGGGATAATCTGCCCCAGGCCTGGTGGCTGCTAATGGCCCTGAAGGTTTTTAGCTTGTGGTCCCATCACTCCAGGAGCTACTTCCTTCATATCCTGCTGGCCCTCTCCCTAACAGCTGTCTCTGTGTCATCTTTCCTCCTCATAAGGATGCCAGGTGTCAGTTTCTGTATGTCCCTGGCATCACTTCTGAGACAAGGTTTCAACAGATAGCCCAGGCTGGCCTTGAATTCAGGGATCCTCTAGTCTCCTCAGCCTCCCAGGTGCTGACTCACAGAACCTCACTGGGCTCACAGTGAAAGCTTAATACCCGACAACGAGACAGTAAAACAATGGACCACAGTACAAGCTGTGTATTCTTCTCCTCTGCTCCCTTCACAGAGCAAAAACCCTGGGATGTGAGCATGTTCCAAGACGGTCACAGCAAAAGGTGCCTCAGCAAGAAAACAGATGTCCAACAGGCACATTTAAAAATAGCACAGTGACCCAGGAGGACCAACAGGGACAGCATTCTACTTCTCCAGCCTTGTTACCAGCTTCTATTCTATACACACTTCTTTCATACCACAATCTATCTACCTACCGTTTCTCTGTGTAACTCTGGCCTCAAATGCAGGGTTTCCCCTACTTCCTGAGTGCTGGAATTAAAGGTGGGGTTTTTTTCTCTTCTAACCTTTTTTTTTTTCCTTCCGGTTTTTTGAGACAGGGTTTCTCTGTAACTTTGTAGCCTGTCCTGGAACTGGCTCTTGTAGACCAGGCTGACCTCAAACTCACAGAGATCCGCCAGCCTCTTCCTCCTGAGTACTGGGATTAAAGGCCTGTGCCACCACCACCTGGCTGTTTTTTTTTTTTTTTTAAGGCAGGATCTTACTATGTAGCACAGGCCAGCCTGGAATGCTCTATTCTCCTGCCACAGCATTCTGGAATTACCAGAATGCTGCACCATCACTGCCAGAGAATCTTACTTTTCAGGCATTTAATTTTTAAAATGAAAAATGCGTTTCTGGGAGAGTACTCAGTGTTTCGGAGGACTGGCTGTTCTTTAGAGGACCCAGGTTGAGCTCCCAGTACCTACATGGTACTCATAGATCTGTGACTCTAGCTCTGGGAAGTCTGCCGTGCTCTTCTGGCCTCTGCTGTCACTGGGCATGCATGTGGTGCACAGACAAACATGCAGGCAAAAATTTCTGTAAAAAGAAAAAAAAGAAACAAAAAAACTTCCAACTGCATTTCTGACTCTGGGAGATGGCTCAGTGAGTACCTATTGTGAAAGCAGGAGAACTGGAGTTCTAGGTGTGTGAGAGGGCTCATCGGATAAAGGGGTCTGGTGCCAATCCTGATTCTGAGTTTCACCTCCAGGGCCTACATGGTAGGAAGAAAGAACCAAGTTCACAAATCCTCTGATCTCCATCAACACCTGCTCCTGTCACATGCACCCCACTCACACTTCTACCCCCATTCTCCACAAATAAAGAAATGTAATTTATCGAGGCCAGCCTGGTCTACAAGAGCTAGTTCCAGGAAAGGCTCCAAAGCCACAGAGAAACCCTGTCTCGAAAAAACAAAAAAACAAACAAAAAAAAAACCCAACAACAAGAAATGTAATTTAAAACTTTTCAAAGAGGATCTGAGTTCAAATCCCAAGCACCTACATGAAATACAGGCATGGCCTTGTATGTATTATTAACTTGAACGTTGGGTCAGAAAAACAGGAAAATTTCAGGAGCTTGCTGGCCACCTAACTAGCCTAGTCAAAATGGGCAGCTTCTGTGACAGTTCAGTGAGAGACCCTGTCTCAAGGGGATAGGGTGGAGCACGACAGAAGACACCCAACATCTGCTCCATATACACACACAGGTGTGCAGACAAGGACAACTCCCACCACACACAAACACAAACGCAGTTCTGGCGCTGGGGAGATGGCTCAGGAGAGAAAATGCACACAAGCCTGAGAACCCGAGAAGCTGCAACACAACACCGAGGACCCTTTGGAGACAGGTGTGGTGGTAAATGTGTGCCTGTAATCTCAGCGGTGAGATGGGAGGTGCAGACAAGAGAAATCCTGAAACTGACCAAGGGCCAGTTAGCCTTGAGTACACAGCTGAGGAGAGCCCTGAGGAGGGACACTCGAGGTTGTCCTCTGATCTCCAGACCTACACCATGACCTGTACACGTGCACTCACACGCAGAAAAGATAAAGAAAAAAATAACTAGACAAAATGAATGTTTTTGTGCAGTTCTGAGATGGAATCTACTTCCCAGTGTCAGGCAAGGTGTCCTAAACCTATGCCATGCCCCTTGCCAAAAGTGAAATGGCTATTTTCCCTTTGTTCTTTCTTCCCCAACATAATATTTTTATTAGTAATTTGGGAATCTCATACAATATACCCTGATCACATTTGCTTACCATTCCTCTTAGGTCCACCCTCCCCACCAAAAAATAAAAATACCCCCAAGGGCTGGAGAGATGGCTCAGTGGTTAAGAGTACTGACTACTCTTCCAGAGAACCCAAGTTCAATTCCCAGCATCCATATGGCGGTTCACAACTGTCTGTAACTCCAGTTCCAGGGAACCTGACACCCATGACAAAACACCAATACACATAAAATAAAAATAAATAAATTGAAAAAATACCCTCTCAAACCAAAACATACCAAGTTCAATTTGTGGCTCAGACAGGTGTTGAATCCACAGTCACTTTCCTGCTTCAGCACCAAAGTGCTAGGATTACAGGCCTGAACTACCACACCTGGCCACAAATGAAGTTTTAAAACTAATGCATTTGTTTATTCGTTTTAAGAAGGTCTATTTATTTTTTTTGCCAGGCAGTAGTGGCACACACCTTTAATTCCAGTACTCGGGAGGCAGAGGCAGGTGGATTTCTGTGAGTTTGAGGCCAGCTTGGTCTACAGAGAGAGTTCCTGAACAGCTACAAAGAGAAACCCTGTCTTGAAAAAAAAAAAAGGTTTATTTATTTTTATTTTTATTTTATGCATATGGGTGTTTGCCTGCAGGTATGTCTGTGTACCCATGTATGTGCAGAGCCTGCAGTGGGCAGGAGAGGGCAATGGATTCACTTGGAACTGGAGCTAGCTGTGAGTGCTGGCAGTCTGGTCTTCTGGAAGTGCAGTGCTCTTAACTGCTGAGCCGTCTCTTTCTAGCCCTTATCTATTTACTTGTGAGACAGGGTCCCACTGCGCTGCCACGGCCGGCCTAGAACTCACAGAGAGATCTGCCTGCCTCTGCTACGCCTGGCTTATGGATTTATTTTTGACACAGCCTGAGACAGAGTCTCATGTAGCTCAGACTGGTCTCAAACTAACTGTGTAGCTGAAATTGGCCTTAATGCCTGAGTCCTCCTGCCACCACTGCCCAGCTCTGGGTTAACAGGCATATACTACCTACCACACCTCACCAGAGGCACAATTTTCAAAATAATCTCCCTTTTAATATTTATTTTCATTTAAAAAAAATTTATATACATGCAAGCGTACAGGTACCTGAGGAGGCCAGAAGACAGCAAAACCTCTGGAACTGGAGTCGCAGATGGCTGTGAGCTTAAACTCGGGTCCTCTGCAAGAGCTGCCAGGTCTCTTAACTACCTAAGCAGCTTTCTAGCCCTCTGAAAAGCGCAGGGTTTTGTTGTTATTGTTGTTGTTTTGGTATTTTGAGACAGGGTTTCTCTGTAGCTTCAGTGTCTGTCCTGGAACTAGCTCTGTAGACCAGGATGGCATTGAACTCACAGAGATCCATCTGCCTCTGAAAAATGCTTTTTTTAAAACACCATTTATAGCCAGGTGTGGTGGTACACGCCTTTAGTCAGGCACTTAGGAGACAGAGGCAGGCAGATCTCTGTGAATTCTATGCCAGCCTGGTCCACAGAGTAAGTTCCAGAACATCCAGGGTTACGTATTTATTTGTTTCACAAATAAATAGATAGACAGACAGATCACAAATGGGTCTGGGAGCATAGCTCCCTGGTAAAACACTTGCCTAGCAGCCATGAACCCACTGGCCTTCATTTCAACACCAGAACAACAGGTGACTAGTTCTTCCTGTGTGTGTGTGTATGAATATGTGAAGGAGTATGCATGTATATGTGGCATATGTGTGCATGCATGTGTGTACGTGGTCCTTGTCAGGTGCCTCCCTGGAATTGGAGTCTTAATAACTGAGCTAGCCCTCTAGACCAGTGGTTCTCAACCTGTGGGTCTCGACCCCTCGAGGAAGTTCAATATCAGACTTTTACACTATGAGTCATAACAGTGCAAAATTATATTCATGAAGCAGCAATGAAGTAATTTTATGGTTGGGTATTATTTTAAAACTGTGTCTTGGCTGGGTGGCATGCCTTTAATCTCAGCACTCGGGAGGCAGAGGCAGGCAGATCTCTGTGAGTTCGAGACCAGCCTGGTCTACAAGAGCTAGTTCCAGGACAGGCTGCAGAGAAACCCTGTCTCGAAAAACCAAAAAAAAAAAAAAAAAAAAGAAAGAAAAGAAAACTGTATCTCTGACCAGGTAGCACACGCCTGTTACTTCACAACATGAGGAACTGTATTAAAGGGTCCCAGAGTTGGAACGGTTGAAAACCACTGTTCTAGCCTTGTTTCTCTTATTGGTTTACGGCTTGACCTATCAAGCTAGGCCTGCAGACCAACAAGGCCCAGGGACTCACTGGTCTCCACCTTCCTGCCCAGGTTTCATACTTTTCTCATACAGGTTCTCATGTTTGTACAAGCACTATAACCCTTGCCTCAAACTGTTTTTTGGGGGTGCCTTATCATAAAACATCAAGACCCAATTTGGATGCCGTTTGGGGTCAGAGATTCCATCCTCCATGTTAATCTCAAACAACCGTTCCAGGACGACAGGTCTCATCTTGTATCCTCTCCGAGACTTCTCGTAGTGTCCTGCAAAGGAGTGGGATAGGTCCTGTCCTTTCACCTCACTATGGTGAGGATCACAAGTTCATTGCAAGGGCTGATTCCTGAGCCAGGACATCCAAGGGGAGATCAAAGGCTCTCCTGCACGACTGCTAACCCACCACAGGAGCAGGAGAGCCCTTAAAGCAATCCTGTCTGAGCCCACTACTGAAGGAAACAGGTCTTCCACCTTTACCCCAAGAGAACGAAGCTAGTTAGTTAGTAGTTCCCTTCACCTGGCCCTGGCAGTTAGGCCTAAACATGAAGTCAGGGGGCTCTCTTAGGGGCTGCCCCCGTGCAGCACGAGCCTGTGCAGAACCCACAGTCTTGCTATTTGATCGCAGTTTTTTGCTTTGCTTGACACAGGGTCTCAAGTAACCCAAGTGGATCTTGAACTTGCTGGGTAGCTGAAGATGACAGACTTCTGTCTCCACCTCCTAGATGCTGAGGTGGTAGTTATGGGCACCAAACAGGCACTTCTGGGGTTTTTTGGCTGTTAGGTTTTATTGAGACAAGGTCTTACCATGTAGTCCAAGCTGGCCTCAATATTGTCTCAGCTTCCCTCATTCTGGGACTACAGGGCTTCACCACTATACTCAGGTGGTTATCATTACTTTTTTATTTGTGTTTTGTTCTGACAGGGTCTTGCTAAGTATCTCATGCTGGCTTTGACCTCACTACCCTCCAGCCTCAGCCTCCCTGTAACTAGGACCACAGGTATGCACAGCATGACTGACAATACTAATTTATTGGAAACAGAGTCTCACTATGTAGTCCTGGCTATTCTGAAACTCACTATGTAGACCAGGCTAGCCTCAAACTCACAAAGATCCACCTGCCTCGGCCTTCCAAGAACTAGAATTAAGTACACCATTGCTAACATGTAATGATTTTTTTAACTACATTTAACACTTACATTATCAAAATTTAATTTTATATACACGTTCTATATATGTGTGTATAAAAGAATGAGCTGGGCAGTAGTGGTGTGAACCTTTAATCTCAGAATTCAGGAGGCAGAGATAGACGATTCTCTGTGAGTGTGAGGACAGTCTGGTCTACAGAGTGAATTCCAGGACAAGCAAAGATACATAAAGAAACCCTGTCTCAAAAAAAAAAAAAAAAAGAGAGACAAAAGAATGTGCACAGAGAGGCTGAGCAGATGGTTCTGCAGGTAAGAGCTCTTGCTGGCAGGCAAGCATGAAGACCCAAGTTCAAATCCCCAACATCCATGTAAAAAGCCAGGCATGACTGCTAGAGCAAAACCAGACATCCTCCCCTGGCCTCTGTGTGTTCATGTGCACCTGCACACATGTGCACAAATACACCACACTCACACACAAAAAGGTCATCTGTATACATACATATGCATATGTACATATGCATGTAAATACAGTCTTATATACATATGCATACACCACACACATATTCTTATTATAATTTTTTGCAAAGCTGAGTATAAAATCCAAGGCCTTGAAAATACTAAGGAAGTATTCTACTACTGAGCTGTACCCCATGACCTTGCTTGAAACTGAATGGGAAGTTCCAAAGGCTACAGTTTCCATAGAAGCTGAAGGTGACATGACCAGGAGGGACATTCTGACAGTATCCTCTGTGAAGGGGGAGAGCACACAGGAAAAAAAGACCGTCCTTGATTTTCTACCATCCTCCTTCTATGCTGCACACATATAAACTGTACTCAGGAGAACAACAAAACTTCCAGAAAAATCTTTCTTCTCCGATCCAGCGTTTTCACTGGAAGCTTTATGCAGTTGAAACACTATCCCTCCCAAATCTGAGAAGTATTTCCTTACTGCTTAGCAGTCAAGGAGCTTGGGCAGGTCACAAAGAGAGCCTGGTCTGACCACAACCAGTAGCACTTCAGATGTTCAACACCCCCACACCCGCCAAGACCTGGAGACACATGCTCACTCAGACAGCCACCTAGGGGCTGTGTCTTCCAACTAAGCATTTCTGGATCCAATCAGTCACGACTTGGGAGAAATGCCTGGGAATGGGGTGGAGTATGATAGGGGTTCCCCTCCTCCACTAGCCCCAGAGAGATAAACATAACCAACCAGCCACTGACAGGCGTAGGCTCAGGGCACGAGGGGGCCAGGCAGAGCCTGCAGCAGCATTCCAGGGCTTCAGATTTGTGGCTGGTAAAATGGGGGTCACTCTGGGTATCAAGGTGACAGCATTACTCTAAGGTCAGAAATGACTTGAAAGCTGTCACGCCCTGGGACTTTTATTTGTTGGTGGTCTTTTGAGACAGGGTGTCTGCAAAGAACAGACTGGACATGAACTCCCAATCCCCCTCCTTTTGGTCTCAAGTACTGAGACGACCAGTTGACCACCACACCTGGCTGGTGTGGTCAGGGATGGGACCCAGGGCTGCGAATTAGCACTCTACAGCTCAGCCCATCTATGCCCTTCTTGCTCATTTCTTTTTTGAGACAAGGTCTCAAAGAGCCCAGGTTGGCTCTAATTCACTATGTGGGAACTCCTGATCCTTGCCCCCCCCCCACTTGTTCAGTGCTGGGGTGACAGCTAAGTTGTGTCAAGCAGTATTTAAAAAAAAATAGGGCTGGAGAGATGGCTCAGTGGTTAAGAGCACTGACTGCTCTTCCAGAGGACCTGGGTTCAATTCCCAGCAACCACATGGCAGCTCACAACTGTCTGTAACTCAGTCTAGGGGATCTGACCCCCTTGAATGGACATACCTGCAGGCAAAACACCAATGCACATAAAACAATAAATAAATTATAAAAAATACTTTAAAAAAATATTGTCGGGCGTTTTATCCCAACACTTGGGAGGCAGAGGCAGGTGGATCTCTGTGAGTTCGATGCCAGCCTGGTCTGCAGAGTGAGTTCCAGGACAGGCTCTAAAGCTACCTAGAGAAATCTTGTCTTGAAAAACAAACAAGCAAAGAATTATTAAAAAAAAAAAATTAAGTGTGTGTGTGTTTGTGTGTGTGTGTGTGTGCGTGCACACACCATAGAGCCCACGTAGAGGTCAGAGGACAACTTTTGGGAGTTCTCTCCTTTCATCAGTTGGGCCCTGGGGCTAGAACCGACTGACCCGGCTCACCTCAAGCACCCTTCATAAGAGTTCAAGGACAGCCTGGGCCACAGAGCAAGTGTGGACTTGACCCCGAAAGTAAGTAATAGATAAATACAACAATAAAATGAAAAAGTAGAAATAAATAAATAAAAAGCACTGTTAAAACAATAAGGGGCCAAGTGTGGTGACATAAACCTTTAATCCTAGCACTTGGGAAGCAGAGGCAAGGAAATCTGAGTTCGAGACCATCCTGGTCTACACAATGAAACCCTGCCTCCAAAAATAAATCACCAACACGCGCACAACTACACAGGAAAAAAGGAATTTCTTTTTTTAAACTACAAGGGAAAAGTTAGGTGGGCTTTGCTTTGGGAACGAAGCGATGGTTGAACGACGAGGACCGGGAAAAGCACGCAGGTGCACATGTGCAGCCGAGGAGGGACAGCGGGGCTGAGGAAGATCGGTGAGGGGAGGGTCACTGACGCACGGGTGTGGGGTGCGCGATACCACCTCGGCCTCCGCGGGGCTGTCACCCGCAGGGCAGCTCGGCGTGAGATCAGGGTTCGGCCTGACCATAAGGACCCCGAGGACGCGCGCCCCAGAGTGTGTGAGGGGATCTGTCACCTCTCCGCGCTCGCGACACTGCTGTCACAACGAAATGACCCGTGCCGCGCTTCCTCCCGGCCCGAGCCGCGCGGACCCAGCCACCCCGGGGCGCCTGCGCTCCTCGAGCTGGGCTCACCTGCACTGACGCGTCGCCTCCGCCACCGCCACTGCCGCCTCAGCCGCCGCAGCCCCTCCTCGCGCGGCCCGAAGCTCGCGGCCCGGGCGGGGCGCAGGTCGCGCCGCCATTGGCCAGGTTCTGACCACTCAGCGCCCGAGACGGCGAGAATTGGGAAGCGTGACGCGGACGGACATTCTTTCTGACCAATCGGTGGAAGGGGCCGAGGCTACATGGAGGGGCGGCTCTGGTTCTCCGAGTGGTCAGCACCGGGTACGAGGCAGGGAAGCCGGACGGGGAGGCGTGCGAGAATTGGAACCCGCGGAAAACGGACAGAACTCTCGACCAATTGGCGGGGGGCACAGGCGGAGCTACATGGAGAGGCGGCGCTTGTTCTGAGTTCGCAGCTCAGAGAGACAGAAGCAAAGATTGGAGCCTGAAGAAAACGGGCAGAGCTCTCGACCAATAACTGAAGGGAAGAGGCGCGACCTAGAGACGCGCGAGGTTGGAAGCCAAGCACCACCAAACGGGCAGCACTCTCTGCCAATCTCTGAAAAGCAAAGTCGGGACCAGTGTAAGCTGGTGTCCGGAGGGAGCGAGGTTCGATGAACGGAGGGTGTAGCGGGGGGGGGGGGGGGGGGGGGGGGGGGGGGCGACGATGATTGGATTCTAAAGACGTACACGTCCTGTGACCAATCGCAGTAGCCGTGGGCGGTGCAGCCTGCAGGAGACCCGGCGCGCCAGGCGCAGACCGTAGCAATTCGCTCTGCGCGGGTTGGTCTCGTAGCAGGAGCTGGCTCCTCGGGATTCTGCACAGCGCAGAAGCCTAACTCCTCCCTGAACTTAGACCTTGACAGCTGAAGGACGTTTGGTTAATTCTCAACCCCTCCCTCTCCTACCGCTCCCCTGGAGATGACACAAAGGTTAGAAACGCCAGATCACTCAGCCTCCCTCTGCAACTCGAGCTCGTGTGCAAACGTGAAAATCAAAAGTGGAATCGTGCTGACGGTATCTGTCTGATTTTCTGAAAATGACGTCCCTGGGTTCAATCTTTATCCTTCACAAGTTCTTAAGACGTCCCTGAGGGACCTGACCCTGCTAATTAGGCCAAAAGTGAATTAGCCCAACAATAAACACAATCACAAGTCAAAGGGAACACAGGAACTAACAGAGGTCATGTTCTTTGCCCGAGGTTACACAGCACTTTAGCTATTCAATTTGTATGTAAAACTCTGAATTCCTTGAAAAGGGAGTAAGTCGATGGGGAACAGAGCGATCTGAGCTACTGTGCTCAAGCCTTGAGGAGAACAATTCTGAGACTCAATCCTGTTCCTTCCTACCCTGTAGAGAAGCAGAACAAAGAAGCCATCAAAACAGCTCAGTGGCCACCTACCTTGGCCAAAGGTAATCATGGCCAAATTAAAGCAAGCAGTTAACTAAAGGAAAATTCGTGTGTGTGTGTGTGTGTGTGTGTGTGTGTGTGTGTGTGTACATGGGATGTCTCTTCTGAAGGTGGGGTTCAAGAGATCAACATTGGACATGGGGAAGATAAGGTTTTTATAGCTCAGGGGTAGGGGTTTTCCGAATGGGGAATTGGGCAAGCAAATAGGTGGGGTTACAAAAGCAGAACACAAGCCTTTCAAGGTAGTTATAATGACCTTCTGAAACAAGGACATACGGTTGTGAGGTGGTCACAACAAGGTGACCATGACAAGAGAGCCATAGCAAGGTGGTTATAACAAGGTGAGTGTGTGTGTACGGGAGTTTGAGATAGGGTTTCTCTGTAGCTTTTTGGAGCCTGTCCTGGAAGTCGCTCTGTAGACCAGACTGTCCTTGAACTCATAGAGCTCTGCCTGTCTCTGCCTCCTGATTGCTGGGATTAAAGGCCTGTGCCACCACCGCCCAGCAAGTGGTCATAACAAGGTGGATAGACCAGACCAACTTCTTGAAACAGAGGCTGGTTGCTATTTCCTGGAACAGGCACTAAAAAACCATTTGTAGTTAAGGTTACAGATGGGCCATAGGGCAATCCTTGAGAAACAAATTTAATCATAAACAGGAATGAGCCTAATTGTTTTTACTGTCTGATGACTTTCAACCCCAAGATGGAGGCAGGCTGGTTCTTCATAAAGCATCCATATATCCAAAAAGTCTGGAATGTTTGGGTGGAAACTTCCATTCCAAGCCCCCTACTCAGTCTCACAAATAGAGCTACGGGTTTTTAAGTGGAGTAACCCACTGTTAATTAATCCTTAAGCTGCTAAGAAAGCTGCTGACAGCCTGCTCTCATTCTCCTAGACTATATTTTTATTTTTTTTTTTACATTTTTATTTCTGGAATTTATAATTTTGTTTTTTTTTTTTTTTGGTTTTTTTGAGACAGGGTTTTCTCTGTAGCTTTGGAGTCTATCCTAGAACTAGCTCTTGTAGACCAGGCTGGTCTCAAACTCACAGAGATCCGCCTGCCTCTGCCTCCCGAGTGCTGGGATTAAAGGCATGCACTGAGTTCAGTTCCTGGGTCCTACATGGTGGAAGGAGAGAACTAGCTCCTGAAAGTTGTCCTCTGACCTCCACACACGAGTTATCATGTGAGATGCACACTCACAATAAATTAAACGTCTAAATAAACAAATATAATAAAAACTAATCCTGAGTCTTGTATCAGGACCCTGAAACAGGACTTGGGGATCAGCAAACCTCATCACTTGCTCTTCTTTGCTGTGTGGCCATTCACTACCACCTGTTTGTGAGTGTGTGAACCCCGGGGGTGCAGGAATCCCGTGGCTTGTTTGTGAGTGTGTGAACCCCGGGGGTGCAGGAATCCCGTGGCTTGTTTGTGAGTGTGTGAACCCCGGGGGTGCAGGAATCCCGTGGCTTGTTTGTGAGTGTGTGAACCCCGGGGGTGCAGGAATCCCGGGGCTTGTTTGTGAGTGTGTGAACCCCTGTGCAGGAATCCCGTGGCTTGTTTGTGAGTGTGTGAACCCCGGGGGGGGGGGGCAGTAATCCCGTGGCTTGCTGTTCACTGGCTGTATGCTTGCTCTCTGCCTCTCCCTGAATCTGGATCTCCAGACTGGGCTGATAGCCAGCAAGCCCCAGACATCCTCCTGTTTCTGCCCACTTGGTCCAGTTTTGGGATGACAAGCATGTGTGACCATGCTCAACTTTTTTATGTGGGTGCTGGGGATGGGGATTCCAAACCCTGTGTTTGCATAGCAGAGCAAGCCATCTCTTAGCCACCAAACCATCTGTCTCAATGCCACACCCTTTGATGTAAAGATGTCACTATACAGCCCTGGCTGGCCTGGAGCTCATCATGTAGACCAGGTTTGCCAGAAATTCAGAGATCCACCTGCCTCTGCCTCTCCAGTGCTGGGATGTAAAGGCCTGCACCACCATGCCATGTCTTCCATGTTTAATTTGTGATAAAGGATCTTATATAGCCTACTCTGTACTCAGACTTGTTTTGTAGCCAAGGATATCCTTGAACTCCTGATTCTCCTGCCTAAACCTTCTGAGTGCTGGGATATCAAGTGTGTGCCACCACACCTGGTTAATGTGATGCTGGGAGGGAGCCTAGGACCTCAGGCATGCCAGGCAAATACCATCTGGCAAAGCCCCAGCCTGAGACCTAGTTGGGTCTTTAATTGAACCACTGATTGAATGGCTCAGCCTGACTTGTTAGAGCCCCACAGCCCAGGTTCCAGCAAGGACAGCTCTAGCAATAGGGCCAAATGTCCCCATCCAGAGAACAGAGAGCCTTACTGTGGTGCCACCAGGCTTTGATGCCATGCAGGGAGGAAGAAGGGAGAGTGGGAGGGAGGTGAGCTCCTGGAAGGCCTCAAGGTTCCCTACCAACAGTGCCAACTGAGGCAAGGGTCAGGCAGTGGTCCAGCACTGAGCTGCCTCTGCCAATATTTGCCAGAGGCACTGCCTGGGCCTGGGTTTGGCAGCAGCAGCAGCTGACACACGTTGTGGCCCCACAGTGGAGAGCACTTGGCAGGGATCACAGCCTCTCTGAATGCTTGGCCTCAGGCAAGACACTGTCTCTACTACTTGTTTCCTCTCCTCTGGGAATCCCAGGGGCTTGTCTTCAGTCTAGGCCAGGGCCAAGGGACAACTAAAGCCAAAAGTCACCTGCCCAAGGTAAGTGGTGGGACAGTAGGGGACCCAGGGCCTCAATGCAATGTGGCGTCTGGAATGAATGTAAGTCTCTGTCTCACCGGGAAAATGGGGCTAATGGTCCTGGAGTCTCAGAGATTTGTAAACAATGAAAAGTCATTAACGGAAGAGCAAGGTGGGGGAACTCCCTTGATCCTAGCCCTGGGGAAGCAGAAGGCAGGAGGATCAGTAGTTCAAGGCTATTCTCTGCTATGTGAGAGACTTTGTCTAAAAAAAAAAAAAATTACAGAGAAACCCTGACTCAAAAAGCCACCACCAACAAAAATAACAATAAGGCTAAGTAGTTGGGAGTACATACAGCTATTCCAAAGGACCCGAGTTCAGTTCCAAGCACCCACATCAGGTGGCTCTCACTTGACTGTATCTCCAGCTATAGAGGATGCCTTTGACCTCCACAGGTATTTGCACAACATGCATAAAATTAAAAATCATAAAAATACTACTTTAAAAATCAAAACAACAACAATAACAACAAAAAAACTGGGCATGATGGCACACACATTTAAACCAGGGCTTGGGAGGTTGAGGCAGGTGGATTTCTTTGAGTTTGGGTTATCCTGGCCAACACAGCAATTCCCAGGCCAGTCAGGGCTACATGGTGAGGCTCTGCCTCAATATACAAAAAATGAAATAAATAAATAAAACGAAGCCACACAAATTGGTGATGCTATTCTATTCCCTGGACCCTAGGCGGATCCCTAGTTGCAGGCATCCTGAGCAGTCAACGTGAGTTTGAATCCAGACTGAAAAGAAGTGGCTTTCAGCTCCGAAGCTACAGAGAAACCCTGTCTCGAAAAAAAAAAAAAAGAAGTGGCTTTCTTCATCCTATGAGTCCCAGAGAAATCAGTCCACTTATTCAGGAACACACAGCAGTAAAAGGCAGGACAGACAGACAGACACACACACATGGGCTTTTACAGTAGATTCTCCCTCGGCCCATTTCTCCAATGCTGTTACAAAGGCTATCAAGTGCTAAAGAGCAGAAGGGACCCCCTCAAAGGAGGGCATCCTCTGAGGAGTCACTGGGCACTAAGACGTGACACATCTAGTTGAGGCAGGGGAGGTGATAGGCCTGAGGTAGCCCAGTGCAGATGGGAACAATGAAATGGGGAGGGGGTGTCTTCAGTCCTTAGTGAGGCCTCACCAGGCCTAGAGTTACTCAGGGCAAGTGCCCCATGGAGTTGGCTGCCCAAAGGACACTGGAGCTGAGGGCGGATTCCTGCCTTCCATTGTACTGAATGTGTGATTATCCAAGTGACACTCAGTGGAGACAAAGAGAGACGTATGTGTGAGGTCATAAGCAAGGTGATCTCTGCTCCTTGGAGCTGACCAATTGCCTGAAACTCCTTGAGATTCAATGTCCTCTTCTGGCCTCCATGTCTTCTGATACAGGTACACATAAATATATTTTAAAAAATATAAAACAACAATGGAAGAAGGCTGGGGTGGCTGGAAAATAAGCAAGAAGCTGTGGGGAAAATGGTGGGAGATGTGTGGGGGGTTGTGGGGTGCAAAAAGCCTTTGAACAGAGAGGGAAGGGAAGCCAGGGGTAGACTGGGAATGTGATGGGGTAAGAATCACAGGGCCAGCCCTCAAGTGCCCTGGGTTTGAAGTCTGCCCATGGTCACATACATCACTGACCCAGACACTAAGTCATTCAATCTAGGCAATTTGAGACCCTTCACCTACATCCTGGCAGGTCCCCTGAGTGTGGAGAAGGGCGGGGCGACCTAGTCCAAGGTTCATGTCTGTCTTTGAGCTGGCAGGGCCTCTCCCTGTCCAGTGGGGAGGCCTGGAGATTTGGGTGGCTGAGTTAGGATACTGCCCGCAACACATGAAAGCAGCCCGCAGCAATGGCTGGTTCCCATGGAAACCAAGAGCTTCTGGGAAAGGCAGACAGGTTCAGAGCTATGAGAGGGGGAAGGGAAGCCTATGAATATGGGCAGGAGGTTCTGAGGCCACTCTGAACCCATGGGCCACACAGGTTCAGGAGCAACTTGGTGACCATGCTGCCTGCGACTTCTACCTGTGATTCAGCTGCCTAGGGACCTGCAGAATGTCGGGGAGGTTGAGATGGTAACAGTGTGTATCTCACGTATGGAGAAACTGAGACTCAGAAGTGGGGGGCCTAAGACACTCAGTGAGGGATGACAGGGTGGGGTGACAATGTGTGGAAACACAGCAAGGCTCCCATAAGTCAGACTACCTGCTCACAGCCACAGAGCTCAGTGGGGGCTGTGCCGTCTCTGCATTGATCCCAGTCTCAATGGCCTATGTAATACAGGCTATGTCCCAAATCCCTCTAGTGCCTGCAGCAACCTCAAGTGTCCAGTGGCCTGTTTTCCCTGAAGACATAGTCACAGCCCCCACAGAGCTGTGAGGAGATCCTCTATGCCTGCGTGGGCAGCTGCAGCATCAGGGACCTGGGCAGACTCTGATGGATGAGTCCGAAAGCCCTGACTCTGCCAGCAGCACCAGAAGTTCCGGATCCATTTTATAGGTAAGAAGAAGCTAAGGAGGCTGGGCGGTGGTGGCGCACGCCTTTAATCCCAGCACTCAGGAGGCAGAGGCAGGCGGATCTCTGTGAGTTTGAGACCAGCCTGGTCTACAAGAGCTAGTTCCAGGACAGGCTCCAAAGCCATAGAGAAACCCTGTCTCGAAAAACAAACAAAAAAGAAAAGAAAAAGAAAAAGCTGAGGGGCCCGGTTCTAAATCACACTCATTTATTACCATGATGTGTGTGTGCACATCCTAGCGCACATACAGAGGTCAGAGGACAGTGCAGCAGTCAGTTCCCTCCCCCACCATTGGATCTTGGGGAACCAGCTTTGGCAGAAGCACCTCTCCCATGGAGCCTGCCCAAGAAGCAGGGTTATCAACAGCTTAGAGTGGTGCCTGAATTGCAGCCCAGTCAGGTGCCAGCTTGCAGGGTCCCCAAACTCCAACAGAATGCTGCAGTTCCATGTGCCCTTTGCCCCAGAATTGCTGAGCAAAACTGTGAGTGGGAAAGGACACTGGAAGGGATGGGCCCTTAGGTCGCCACTGCTGCTTGTGGGGACACAGGACCCAAAGGCTGCTTCTGTGCTTCCCTCACCACTGACCTGCTGAATACACTTTTGCTCTGGGTGGCATGGGTGGGGAGAGTGGCAGGGCACAGAGCTCACATGTTCTGGGGTTTGAACTCGCAGAGCTGGGGTCATGGTGCCAGGTCACCCCTCTTTCCTGTCCACAGTTCACGAAGCTCCACGCAGCAGCCCAGGTCTCGCAATGCGGCCTTGGCTACATCCTCACAGTCTGGATGGGCAGCTTGGGCTTGTGAAATGAGCTCCTCTGCCCCCAGGTCCAGGATGGGCTTCGAGAAGACCTGGTTGCGGGACACCAGATTTCGGATCAGCATACAAGCCTGTTTCTGGAAGAGAGATGGGCTGTGAACAGGGGGAGGGGCCTTGGCTGGATTCTCCCTGACCTCAGTACCTAAGACAGACGTCAGCATACAGCTGCACTCCAGGTTCTCATGGGACCTTATCAGCCCCATCTCCCACAGCTCCTAGGTGAGCACTCAGGACAGTATCTGGGATAAGAGACTATGATTTCAGGGCAGACAACTACACATCATCCCGAGGCAGGCCCTGGAGACACTACAGTGAGGCCACGGGTAAAGGAGTGCCAAAGTTCATTTCTTAATAAGTCACCCATTTGGGTTGGTTTCAGGAACCTTCATGGATTCTAAAGTCCCTGATACACAGATCATCTGCCACAGCTAGGTCTGCAGAGAACCTTGTTTCCTACAGCTGGGTGGCTCTCAACACCTGACACAATGGGGATGCTGTGTGCATGATCACAATGTTTAGAGAGTGACAGCAGACAGGATGGCACACACTGATAACCCAGAGCTCAGGGCTGAGGACATAGGACCCTGACCGCCAGGCCTGTGGCAGCTACAGAGCTACAGCCTGTTTCAAAGGAAAAGCAGCGTTGGGATCAGCTTGCCTAACATGTAATAGGCCCTGGGGTTCTGTCCCCATCATGAGTGTTGAAGCATAGGCCTGTCACTACAGCACTCGGCAGGAAGATCAGGAGTTGAAGGTTGTTCTTGTACCCAAAAAAGTTGGAGGCCAGTCTGGGTTACATTTGACCCTGTCCAAACAAACAAAAATGACAAAAAGGAGATAAAAAGAGAAACAGGACAGCCTCTGGCATTGTATGTATGTGTGTGTGCATGTGTAGTCAACTGCCCAAATTGTCCTGGAAGTCACTCTGTAAGGCAGGCAGGTCTTGAATTTGTGGGAGTCCTCCTGTCTCTTGAGAACTGGGGTCATAGCTCCCATACCTGGCTTGACATACTGACACAGTGACAAGGAAGGAGCCTGTGGTCTCGGGCTGTGGCGAGCATAGCTACTCACTCACCTGGACACCAGCCTCCTGAGGGTGTGCTTTCATGGCCTGCAGGGCTGCCAGTGCTCCGCCAGCCTCCACAATGACGCGACTGTTCGCAGGCTTGCGTAGGGCCAGCACGCAGAGTGCTGCGCAGCTCTGCTCACACACCTACGAGTGTGCACAGATTCACACCTGTCAGAACAATTGCCCACCCCACCTCGGATATTCTGCAACTCCCCTTAGTGGGCCTCTGCTAGCTTGTCACTGCAGTGGTGGGCTGGGTGTCTGGGGGGGGCACTGACCCTGTGAGACCCTGAAGGGGTGCAACCTACCAGGAACACTGCAGGCTTTCACCTAGTCTTGCTGACAGTGAGGTGGCAATCCCTATAGATCCTGCCATTGTCCTGCCCATGTGTCTGAGGTAGGTACCTGGGGGCTGGTCAGGTGCTGAGTCATGGCAGCCACAATGGACCCTGTAGCGCCTGCCTGGACAATGGCGTCCTTCACATTGTCATTGCCTGCAATAGCTCTCAGGGCGCTGAGCACTTGTTTCACGAGGTCCTGTGTGGATGACAAAGAGAGGTCACTCTGGCATGTGTGCCAGCTGCAAACCTGCTTGCTAGTTGGTGAGGGTGAGGAAACTTTTCTGTGGCTGTTTCTGTGTGGACACATGTGGTCATCCCAGGATTACAGGCCAGCCTGTGACAAGATCGTGAGACTGGAGGAAGACAGGCTGGCTCTTGTGGGTGACCTGCCTAATCAACCTCACATGGGTAGGGCATGAGATGTGGCCCAATGAGCAGCCTGAACAAAGGACGATTTTCCATTTCTTCACTCTTGCTCACTATAGAAATGTGCAAGTAGGATCTGGGCAGTAAGTAGCTCAGCTGGCAGTGTTTGCACCCCCATGCGCAAGGCCCTGAGCTCTAGCACCCACACCAACCACACAGAGCTTGGGCGAGGTAACACATGGATCAAACTCAAGGTAACACACATGGATCAAACTCAAGGTAACACACATGGATCAAACTCAAGGTAACACANGATCAAACTCAAGGTAACACACATGGATCAAACTCAAGGTAACACACATCGATCAAACTCAAGGCCAGCTGGGACTGCGCGAGACCTTGTGACCCCACCTCACTCTTTCCATCTGTCTCTTTCTCATAAACACATGCACGCATGCATGTACACATATAGTCTGTCATCCCAGTACTTGGAAGGCTAAAGCAAGAGGATTGCAATATTATGACCAGCCTGAACTGGCTCTAATAAGACCAGTCTCAAAATATAGTAAAAAAGGGCTGCAGTGTGACTTGGTGGCAGAGGGCTAACATGCACGAGGCTCTAAGTCTCACCAGTGGGGGGTGGAGGTGGGCAAATGGAACCAGAACCCTGAGAGCTGAGAGTATGGGCAGGTTTTCTACACCTGAATCTTCACCCTTGCCCTCTCCTCAGTGGGTCAGTTTGGTCAGCTGTAGCCTCAGAGGCAGGAACCCTTGGGGGAGGAAGACTTTGGGCTCCACCTGGTGGTCGCTGCAGTCAGTCAGCAGGGTCACAAGGACTCCAAGGCCTCCAAGGTCGACGACCTCCTGGCAGAACTCATTCCGCACAGCCAGGCGGGACAGGGTGCTGAAGAGCTCACTCAGGACTCCCGGGTTGTCAGGGAACGCTAGGCAGAGGCAGGAAGGGAAGAGTTGGAGTCGGGAGGGACCAGGGACAAAGGAATGTGTAGAAAGCAGTCTGTTAGTCAGGGGTACTCGCCACTTCCCAGGCTGGCTAGGGTCATCCAACAGTTCCAGGCAAGAACTGGCCCCTGGTTGATCTGCCATGCCCCCTATCGGCAGCTCCAGAAACTGCTCCATAGCAGCCTGACATTTCCTAAGCACACCTTAATCCCAGAGGCAGAGGGATCTCTGCAAATTTCAGGATAGCTTGGTCTACACAGCAAGTGCCAGGGCTTCATATTGAGACAGTCTAAAAGGAAGGAAACCAAACCACCAAAATAAGTCTTCCAACGTGACCTTGAGGTTCTAGGCTGGGAACGACTTTTCTCAAGTCAGGGTTTCTCTGTGTATCCCAGGCTGTCCTGGAACTTGCTCTGTAGACCAGGCTGACCTTGAACTCAGAGACCCACCTGCCTCTTCCTCCTGAGTGCTGGGATTAAATGTATGTACCACCATTGCCCTGGTTGGGGATGACTTTTGGAAACACAACAGCAAATTGGAGAGGAACAGGTACAGACAGACTACAGATGTACCCCTGATGGTGATGGGTCAGCCGTTTTCATCTCTGTGGCACGTGCTGTCTATGACCACCTGGAACCCCTAGCTTCTCCACACAGGTTGATCTAAGTGAGCTATTGATGTGGTCACCAACCATACCAACTGCTTTAATAAAGGGAGGAGTGCAGTACAGTGGGTGGGGCTTATCCAATCAGGTAAGGGTTTTGGGTTTTTTTTTTTTTTTTTTTTTGATTTTCGAGACAGGGTTTCTCTGTAGCTTTGGAGCCTATCCCAGAACTAGCTCTTGTAGCCCAGGCTGGTCTCGAACTCACAGAAATCCGCCTGCCTCTGTCTCCCGAGTACTGGGATTAAAGGTGTGCGCCACCACTGCCCAGCTGTGCCACCACCGCCCGCGGGTTTTGGTAAGTGGGGAACTGAGGCTTCTCAGTGGACAAAGACTCTCCCTGGGGTTGCTGGGAGTCTCTGGTCTGCCCTGGGGCCTTCAGACTACCAGAATGTGAGCCATCCTCTCTATACTTGGGGGTTGGGTGCAGTTTAGAGGTGGGGCCTGAACGCAGCACAGAGTTGTTTGTGCTTAACAGCAGCTCCTGCTGTCTCTAGCCAGTGTGACTCCAGCTGCTCCACACAAGCATGGGAGGAGAAGACAGTTCAGGAAGCCAGCAGGCTTTGCAGATGGTCAGGCCTCAGCCACTCTGAAGTGTGAGCAGGGACTGAGACAGGCCTTCCTGTCCCTCAGAGTGGGAATACCATGCACAGGCCTAGCCATGGAGCCACAGCCAAGGGACAGGTGAGGAACTGTGCTGGGCTCAATTCTCAGGGTTTTGTATTTTTGCTGTTTTGAGACTATGTAGCTTTGGTTGGCCTGGAATTTGCTATGTAGATCTGGAGGGACTCAAATTTCATCTCTCTCTCATGCTGGAATTAAACATATGTGTCACCACAGTGCCACTACAGCCAGCTCTTTCAGACATTTCAAATGGATGAAAGGGACAGGCTGGAAGAGAGTAGATTTAAGGGATGAAGATCAACATCATGATTGCCCACAGCTGACTCATAGCAGCCACCTGGAGCTGGATACATGTATGTGAACAAAGTATACATGTAGGAGAACAAAACGTTGGGCTGCTTTGTTGTTTTATAGTGCTGAGGATGAACCCAGGACATCCTATATCCAAGGCAGGCCTCTGAGCCACACCCCAGCCCCTCACTGGGGAATTCTAGGCAGGGCTCTATGGTTGGGCTACCCTCTCAGCACAACCACCCTACTCTTACCAATGCTGCTCCTACCTCTGGCAGCCTCAATGAGCACTTTCAGGCCTCTGTTCTCTTGAACAATCATCTTTGCATGCTCATGGGCATGGCCAAAGGGCACTCGGATGTCATCATCGAAAGTCATGACCCGCAAGGCCCAGCAGGCCTCCTTGACCACATCGGCATGCTGGCCATGCTGTGCGATAGCAGTGGTTAGCAGGGGCAATACTCCGGCTTTCACCAGACCCTGTCGATTCTGTTCATGTTTCAGGCAGGCATGGCGCACACAGCGGATCCCACAAGAGGTGAGTTCAGTGTTGGAGACATTCTGTGCCAGCGTGGCCACGAGCAGCTGCTGGCCCTGGGCATCCAGAAGGTCAGGCTGGCCATCAGTCAGCACCGCCAGGGCATTGAGAGCCTGGAGAAGAAGGTCCTGGTCGCTTGTGGCAGCAAGCTGCCAGGCAGCCAGGAGGATTGGGTAGGCCCCCTTCTGGGCTGCCAGGTAGCGGCTGGCCTTCTGCTGCCTGCACTGGTCGCAGAAGCAGACAAGCTGGGCTGACACCTCCTGGGGCCGAGACCCATTCAGGGACTCCTGCAGATCACTGAGGACCTGCAGAGAATGTTAGTGTTAGTTGCTGCTGCTAGGCTCTGAACCTCGGGGAACCTCGCCCCAGAATCTGGGTCCAGGACGGCTAGATCCATCTGGAAATTTTTATACCTATCCTGATAATTTAAGACAGAATCTTAGCCAGTTGGTGGTGACCCATGCCTTTAATCCCAGCACTCGGGAGGCAGAGACAGGCAGATCCCTGTGAGTTCAAGACCAGCCTGGTCTACAAGAGCTAGTTCCAGGACAGGTTCTAAAGCTACAAAGAAACCATGTCTTGAAAAAAAAAAAAAAAAAGAAAGAAAGAATACAGAATCTTTGTGTGTGTGTCTGTGCATGTGCACACGTGTACACACATGCATATGATACTCTCAGAGTCCAGAATAGGAAAAAGGATCCCTCAGAGCTGGAATTACAGGCTGTGAGCCATACCATGTGAGCGCTGGGAACTGAACCTGGGTCCTCTGTAAGAGAAGCAAGCACACTTAACTGCTGAACCACCTCTACAGTGCCAAAACAGGGTCTTGATAAGGCCCAGGCCTTAAAATTAGGTTGTACAAGTTGACCTTGAACTAAAAGGAAACCTCCTGCAACAGCTTTCTGAATGCTGGGATCCTGTATATGAGCCACCATATAATAACCACATTAAAAAGAAAAACAAATCTTTGATTGTATCTTATGTATTATGGGTGTTTTGCCTGCACGTCTGTCTATGCGCTACTTACGTACTTAATGCCTGTCAATGGTGGAAGAGAATGTCACAGCCCGTAGAACTGGAGTTACAGATGGTTGTGAGCTGCCATGTGGATGCTGGGAACTGAACCTGTGACCTCTGGACGAGCAGCCAGTCTCTTAGCTGCCGAACCAGTTCTCCAGCTCTGGGCTGTGTTCTCTGCCCCCACTGTTTTGTTTTTTGTTTGTTTGTTTTTGTTTTTCGAGACAGGGTTTCTCTGGGGCTTTGGAGCCTGTCCTGGAACTAGCTCTTGTAGCCCAGGCTGGTCTCGAACTCACAGAGATCCGCCTGCCTCTGCCTCCCGAGTGCTGGGATTAAAGGCATGCGCCACCACTGCCTGGCTGCCCCCGCTGTTTTAAGAACTGGGGAACTCAGTGCTCTACCACTGAGTTATAGACATCTTCAGGCCTCAACTTTTATTTTCATTTTTCATTAAAAACTTTACTTATATGTTATGTATACCCACATGAATGCAGAGAACAGAGGCCAACTCCATGGGAACCAGGGCTCTCCTCTACCACATAAGTCCTGGGGATCAAACTTGGTGTGTAAGCACAAGGACCTAGGTTCAGATCCCTAGAGCCCACACAAAGCTGGCCAGAGACCCTAGCTATACTGTGTGCCCTTGACCCCAGAACTTGGAAGTGAGATCACACACATGCAGTGTCTCCCAAACATGTCCTCTGAGTAGCTCAGCTGTCTCCCAGATACTGGGTAACCCTCACATGGACCTGGGACACTTGACTGTAGACCTCTACTGGTCATAAGATGGACAGACCACTGACATTCAGATCCTGATTTCTGCCATATGGGACGTGGGGAAGAGACCCTCCAGAGCATGGCAGTGCTGAGGGAGCCAGCCGCTCCTACCTGCAGGACATCATGTGTGGGCTCCTGGAGGCTGTCCACAGATACTTTCGGTGCTGCCTTCACAATGCTGCTCAGATCAACCCCTGCAGAGGGGAGATGGGGCTGCTGAAGACAAGTCCCTCAGGTAGGAGGTCCCTGCTGAGGACTTGGCTTCCAGGGTTCTCCCCAATGGTTCCTCCAGATGCACAGGCCAGCCACAGGCTACACGGAGTAAGTGTGCCACTGCTAAGGCCATGCTATACATGCTGTCTCTGGGGAGGAGGTGGCAGACTGTGCCTGGCGGACAGATGTAGAGGGACCCCACAGAGCCTCTCCCTTTAAACTCAAACCCTTAGTGGTCCCCATGTGCATCTCAGCCTCCTGGGACCTCAAAAGCATCCCTTCTGTGGTAGGTACTCATTGTGTGCGTGTGTGTATGCTTTAGGAGAAGGTTTCTCATTTGCTTTTGAGATAGAGTCTCACTACGTAGATTAGGTTGACCTTGGACCACTATATAGATTAGGCTAGCCTCAAACTCAGAATTCTACATTCTTATATCTCCCAAATTCTGGGATTAAGAGAATGTGTCACCACATCAGCTAGGGGGTAAGTTTTTTTGAGGGAGTGTCTTGTTATGTAGCCCAGGCTGACCTTAAATTCACAGCACTCTTCCAGCCTCAGCTTCCCAAGTACTGAGATCAGCTGGTAGTATCGGTGCATATTTGCTATCCCAGCATTGGAAAAGGGAGGCAGGAGGATCAGGGTTTAAGCTAGCCTTAGTTACATAATGAATTAAAATCTATATAAATCAGTCTTTAAAAACAAATCTAACCAATAATAAAGACAAAGACCAGATGGGATCACAGACATGTACCACCATGCTGTGTTTTGTTGGACACTGTATGTGTGTTTCTGTGTATGTTTATATGTGTGCATGTATGCAGATTTTCATGTGTGTGCGCGCATGATCATGTGGGGAGTGTTCATGTGTGTGTAGAGGTTATGTGGGGGTATTCGTGTATGTGTGGATAATCTCTGGTGGGTGTTCGTATGTGTGCTCACATCGGGATGTTTATGTGTATGGATGGTCATGTGGGGGCATTTGTGTCTGTGGATGTGTGGATGGTCGTGGTTGGTGTTCGTGTGTGTATGTGGATGGTTACATAGAGGGATGTACTTGTGCAAGGATCATGGAGGCCCAGGGTCAAACTCAGGCATCATTCCTCAGCAGATGTAATCTTTCTGTTCTCGTTGGAACCTGGAGCTTACCAATTAGGCTAGAATGGCTGGCCAGCAAGCCCCAGCAATCCACCTGTCACAACCTCTCAGTGCTGGGATTACAAACATCCCATTGTAGGGGTGTAGTGTGGTGTGCATGACTTAAATCTCAGCACTCAGAAGGCAGAGGCAGGTGGATCTTTGTGAGTTCCAGGACAATTAGAGCTACATAGAGAAATCTTTTTTTTTGAAAAACCAAGCCAAACCAAAACAACCCCCTACCAAAAATTCCTCAAATCCCCCCAAAAACAAAAACATACCTCATCATGGCTGGCTTTTTACATGGGTTCTGGGGACAAACTCAGGGCAAACTCAGCGAGTGTTTGAGCAAGTGAGGCCTCTCCAGTCAGGCTCCCAATGTTTACTTGATTGCCCACTGAGGCACCCATTTCTGGTGCCCTGGAGGCAGCAGACCTCTCTCTTATCTTCTGGCTGACTTCACTGTTACAAGGGAGACAAGAGGGAATGGGTGTGCTCATGTCTAGAACCCAGCCTCCACCAATGCACATGTGGTCAACTTATCTTGAGCCTCTGCTCCTTGTCATGTAGCTCAAGAGCTCCAAACCCTACCGGCACTCCACCACCACCATTACCAAGTAGCCCTACCACCCACTCTCCTCCATGACTGACTGACTGCAGGACATGGCAATATTTCATGTGGTTCTAAGGTGAAGTGGCGTGCTGTTGATGCATGGAGACAGGCAAGGATGGGGTCAGTAGCACACTGTATGTCAGGCTGAGGGCCGTGGCATCTAAGAGCCAATACTGAGACCACCACCCTACCTTGTGATTCAAACTGCTCCACCGCCTCTTGAACGGCCTCCTCAGCACCCATCTCAAACTCCTCAATGTTCTCCCGCACTGCAGCATCGAAGGTTTCCTGTGTGATGCGCTTGGACGCCATCTCTGCATACTGAGTGGAAAGGGACATTTGGTCAGGGAACAGCAGGCAACTGAGGTCTGGCTACCCTTGTGGTGAAAATGCCACTTGGGCACACCTGTGATGGCAGCTCTAGGGACGCAGAGACAGAAGGGACCTGGCCAGCAAGGCCAACCTGGCTACATAGTGAGACACTATCTGAAAAAGACAAAAAAAAAAAAAAAGTCTGCTGGTGAGATGGGTCATAAAAAAAAAAAAATAACACAATGACAGCCGGGAGAGCACTCTTCTGTCTAGATCACCCTGACCTCTCCTCTTTGTTATTGTTTGGTTTTTTGGTTTGTTTGTTTGAGACAGGGTTTCTCTGTGTAGCCCTGACTGTCCTCAAACTCAGAGATCTGCATGCCTCTGCCTCCTTCCCGAGTGCTAGAATTAAAGGCGTGCGCCACCACCGCCGAGTTTCTCAGAATTTCTAAAAGTGCAGAAGAACTCAGGCTGTCACCCCAACATTTGATGCTGTCTAGAAGAAAGAGTGTGGAGGTTGAGGTCCTGGCGAGAAGGCTGCTCTGTGAGTGCTGGAGTACAGTCTGAACCCTCTTCTGGCCTTCTTGGGCGCGCATGCATGCACGTGCACACACACACTAATAATACAATTTGTTGTTATTATCATTACTAAAGCACACATAAACAAAGCAGGCTAATCTCTGAGTTCAAGGCTAGCCTGGGTTACAGAGCGAGTTCAGGACAGCCAGGGCTACAGAGAAACTCTGTCTTGAAAAACAGTGACAAAAAAAATGAACAAACTTGATCTCAGCACACCGGAGGCAGAAGTGATGAACCGCTGTCAATTCCAGTGAGATTCGTCTCAAATAAATAAATAAAATAGCCTGGCTCAAGCATCTCTACTCTCCCATTCAATTATTTCTTCCATTTTTGTTTATAGAGCTTCATGTAGACCTGACTGTTTTTTTTTTTTTTTTTTTGGTTTTTCGAGACAGGGTTTCTCTGTGGCTTTGGAGCCTGTCCTGGAACTAGCTCTTGTAGACCAGGCTGGCCTCGAACTCACAGAGATCCGCCTGCCTCTGCCTCCCGAGTGCTGGGATTAAAAAGGTGTGCGCCACCACCGCCCGGCGACCTGTTTTCTAACTTGCTTTGTAGCTAAAGTTGTACTTGAACTCCCGATCCTCCAGACTCTTCCAACAAACAAACCACTGGTTTATCTGTTGTTTTTGAGGCTGGGTCTGGTTACGCAGCCCAAACTAGTATGGAATCGCCCTGCCTCCCGGTTCTCGAGCTCACCACAACGCCTGTTCTTGCTGTTTCGTTTGGTTGTTTTTATTGTGAATGACAGTGTGTCTACGTAGCCGAGGCAGGTCTCGAACTCACAGCAGTCCTTCTGCCTCCCTTAGAGCAGCATGACAGATGCAGCAATCACGCTTGCTCCATTCCCCGAACCCAGAGCTATACTGTCTTGCACGTCCTGTCCGCCTTGCTCCACTGCCTAGAATGCAGCTGGACACGCAGCAGGTGCCCAGCACACAGCAGTAGCACGAGAATAAAATGAATGAAAAGAACGTGAACCCGAGTAGCGAAACATTTCGTTCCCAAGAATCTTTAGAACAATCCTCTCCTTCCACCAATCCAAGTCCCCGAGAGTCGCGCAGACACCACCAGCCCAGCCCCGGGACGCCCACTCCCCTCTGCGCCCACCGCAGGACTAGGCGGCCGGCGTTCCTCACCGGGTCTACGCAGCCCCGTGGGGGTGAAAGGGTGGGGCTCGCGGGTGTAGCCCGAGGATCCGCCTTTGGCTCCTTCCGGCCACCGTATGCGCGCAAGCGCACAGGCGCTGCCTCGCCTCGGCGTCCCTCCCTCAGCTGAGGAGCTCTCTTCGGGGCAACAAGGGCGACCGCGAGCACAGGTAAAGGAAAGAGAGCCACACAGTACGCGTGGGTCTGGAGCCCGCGCCGCCTTTTCCGCGCCGCTTCTAGTTATCGTTTCCCCTCAAAAGAGATAGTTTTCACCTCGGTAGAATCCGCCCTGAGAAGCGAGCAGCGCGCGTGCGCGAGAGAGCCAAGATGGCTGCTGTCGACGCCTGCGCATAAGGGTCTAGGCGGTGGCGGCCTACGCTTGCGCACCAAGGCCAGGAGGCGGTTTGCGCAAGCGCAACTCGGCGCTGCGGAAACCGTTGGCTCATTTGCATCTCCCCGCCTCGCGAGGCGTCGGGTACGGAGCCTGAGGCGGCAGCGGGGGCGGCACCGCTCGGGGTGAGGCCTGGGCCCGGGCCACCAGGGAGGGCGGGCCCCGGGGTGGGGAGGACTCTGCGTGGCCCCGGGGCCAGCGCGTTCTGCTGTAGCTCGCAGCAGGCTGGGCGAGCTGGGCGTCACGGCGAATGGGCTTCGCGTCGGCCTCCAGCTGCTGGGAACCGCTGCGGCGTCGGAGGTGCAGATTACACCTTGATTAGATGTCAGGCCCTGTCGTTTTCACGGGGCATGGGAAAACCGGGTGATCGTTGTAGAAATGACCAGAATGCCGATTTGTCTCTTGGATTTGGAAATGTCATGATGCAGGCTGTTACTGATACAAATACTTCCTAGTTTTTCCTACTTACAGAATGTGTCCTCGTTCCCAGTGAGTGCCCTGTTGGTCAGGTTCAAGACCAAAGTGCCTGATTTTGGTTGGCTTGATTTTTTTCCCTCCCAGCGTCTTTTTCTTTTTCCCTTTTTTAAAAAGGCAGGGCCTCAAATTGAGTGTGATAGCTCACACCTGGAATTCCAGTGCTCAGAAGGCAGAGACAGGGAGGAGAGTGCACTTTCGATGCCAGTCTAGTCTGAGGCCAATCGGAATATGTGGGTAGGTCATATCTGGATCCCTTCTACTCTACCCTGCCACCAAAAGAAAAAAAAAAGTAAGAAAATAAATAAAAATAAAAAGACAGGGTCTCCACAGCAGTGCACACCAGTAATCCTAACACTTGGAAGGCAGAAATGGGAGGGTCAGAGTTCATTACTAGTGCCAAGATAAACTACTCTCATGTAGTAACAAAACAACAAAAACTTGGTTTTGCTGTGTAGTGGATGCCTGGAACTGGTAGCTCACACAGGGTTTAAACTTGCAATCCTGTTGCTCAGCCCCTAACTATCATTAGGTCCTATCGTGGAGCAGGGGCAAAAATTAATACCTGGTTATGAATTGATTAGTCTGGCTGACCACCAAACTTCAGGGGTCCTCCTTGCTCCTCTTCCTCAGCACTGAGATTGCAGGCACATGTCCTGTGTCCCACTTTTATTCTTCTTAATTCTTTGTATTTTTGGGTACATGGGTGGGAAGTGGAAGACAACTTGTCAGATGCCAGATTGCACTCAAGCCATCAGGCTTGGCCATCTCAGCTCCTCACATTCCCCCCCCTTTTTTTTAAAAGATTTTATTTTGGGGGCTAGGTAGAGGTACCACTAGACGCCAAAAGAGGTTGTCAGATCCCCTGGAACTGGAGTTGTATGTAGTTGTTTGCTGCCCAATGTGGGCACGCTCTCTTAACTACTGAGCCATGATTCCAATTCCTTAGTCCTTATTGGGCTTCTCACTGTGTAGACTTGGCTGGCCTCAGAAATCCCACTGTCTCAGCCTCACCGGCCTGCCCCCCCACTGTCCAATTCCTGTGCAGGAATGTCTCAGGTCCACTGTAAGAACTCAGCTCTTGGGGTGTTATTGAAAAAAAGCAGAAGAGCATGTCCACTGAGAGTGGCTCAGAGTGGACAGTTGCTAGCACATTGTCTCCTTGTGAGAATATCATTTACTCGTCCAGAGAGCTCTCAGGGCTAAGTGAACTCTGGGAAGCCCTCCTCCAAACTGAAGTCAGGGTGTTCACACCTTTCCCAAATACCTTTTTCTAGGTCGTTCTTCCAGTTTTGTTACTCTTCTCTCTTTTTCTTTTTTCTTTTCTTTTTTTTTCTTTAGTTTTTCGAGACAGGGTTTCTCTGTGGCTTTGGAGCCTGCACTGGAACTAGCTCTTGTAGACCAGGCTGGTGTCGAACTCACAGAGATCCGCCTACCTCTGCCTCCAGAGTGCTGGGATTAAAGGTGTACGCCACCACCGCTCAGCTTCTTTCTTTCCTTTTTTTTTTTGGTAGTGGTTTAGTTTCGGGGCAAGCTATCTTGATTTGTGTGACTTCTCTCTCTGTAGGAGAGAGAAACATGGCAGCAAGGCGGATGGCACAGGAATCACTGGACACAGTATTACAGGAGAAATCTAAACGTTATGGGGATTCTGAGGCCGTCGGTGAAACTCTCCAACTTAAAGCTCAAGGTGAGTTATGGTGCGCAGGTAGGCCATGTTGAATTTTAATGCTCTGGGTGCTAGCCAAGCTCCCCTAATCCTTGCTGAGTTTGTCAGGTCACATTTTCTTGTGGCCCACCTGCTGGCTAATTCAGTGTGCAGAAGGTAGAGGTAGAGCCAGACGCCCTCCTATGAAAGAAGAATTTGACCCAGGCCTTACTCATGCTAAAGCACATAGTCTGCCACTGACTGCACCCTAGTCTCTCCAGAAGGACCCCTGTGAGTGTGTGTACACATGCAGTCACATGCCGAGCTCAGAGGGCTCCAGGGATGGAACTCAGTTGTCAGTCAAGTTTGTGGTAAGTGCCTTTACTCACTGAGCCATCTCAACACGTGTCCCCCTTTAAGATACTGTCTCAGCTTCCAGCAAACTGGTTGGGATTGAAATTTTAGCTCTCGCAGGCTTGTCTAAACCACATCTCATGGATTGTTATAGATGTAGCCCAACATAAATCATAAACTGAAAACATTAAGATCTTTTGTATTCTTTAGCTTGATTAGTTCTCTACAGTAAAACCAGGCTGTGGGAAATGTAGAATGCAACTACTATTCCTACCTCTTAACTCTACCACCTTGACTGCACCAAGACTATAGTCAGGGCCCAAGGGATTTCAGTTTGTTTCTTGCTGGTGGAACCATCTCTGCCCCCCAACACACACACTTCCCGTAGCAGCAGCCCTTTAACACCGGGTGCTGCCACTTCTCACAGGGTGAGGGTGGCATTTTCCACTATGTTTCTACCCACTGGGTTGCCTTGGCACTCACCTTCCCCCAGTGTGTGTATATATGTGCTTGGGAGTGGTGTGGTGGGTATGTGTGTTGTTTTCCAACACTTAGGGAGAAACCCAGGGCCAGCAACATGCTAAACAAAAGGACCCATCTCCTTCCTTCAGTAATGGCAGTGCCTAGTGTGTACATAGTTGGTATTCGGTTCTTGCTAAAGAGAGGGGTTTTTGTATTTGCCCAGGAGTGGGGATATTTGTGTTTTCTTCATTATTCTGATTCCTTTATTTATTTATTTATTTATTTATTTATTTATTTATTTATTTATTATGCATATAACATTCTGCCTCTGTATGCCTGCACCCCAGAAGAGGGCACCAGATCTCATTAAAGATGGTTATGAACCACCATGTGGCTGCTGGGAATCGAACTCAGGACCTCTGGAAGAGCAGCCAATGCTCTTAACCACTGAGCCATCTCTCCAGCCCCTTATTCTGATTCTTGGTACCTGTCACTTTCCTTGCCTTTTTTTTTGGGGGGGGGGTGTATGTGTGTGCGCATGTGTTCACATTTTTATGTGTTCATGTGGGGGTGCACAGGCATGTGTATGGTGACCAAAGGTTGACATCTGGTGTCTTAATCACTTTCCCCCTTGTTTTGCTTTTTAAATATCATGTTTTTAAATCACATGTTTGTGGGTCCGTGTAGGTATGTACATCTAAAGGACAAGTGAGTCACTCGAGTGTCAGAGCATCAGCTTTCCTGAGCTGGAGTTGCAGGCAGTTGTGAGCTGCATAATATGGGTTCTGGGAACTGAACTCATGTCCTCTGCAAAAGCAGCCACTGAGCCATTTGTCCAGCCTCGCCTTGCTTTTTGAGACGCTTGGAGCTTACTGACATGGCTAGATTAGCTAGCCAGTGGGCCCCAGATCCAGCCTCCCCAGCCTTGGTCTTTATGGATTAATACTGCCATGTTAATGTGGGTCCTGGGGCATGAACTTGTACTGATATGTTACTGTGAGTCCCTGCCACGGACCGGCTCAGGGGAGCCCCTCAGACTGTGGGAGAATCAGGGTCTTGGTACCAGGAAGGCACAAGTTAGGCGAATGACAGACAGACCAACACACAAGAGAGTGGTTTGAATCTGCTGCAACTTTACTGAATTCACGTTTTCGTTATATAATGATAATGTGTGCCTGTGGGGTCACCCACTGTCCTGCCTTGGATGATGACCACAAGGGCAAGCGCAAACCTGGTGCTTACAGACTGTCTTGTTAAGTGTGATCACCTCTCAGTGCCCGTAGGACATGAGCACTATATAGTGCAACCTTGGAAGATGCTTCCCCTTTGTATGTAATGGTGTGGTAGTTTCTGCATTTTGTACCCCTCCCCCAATGCAGCTAAGCTCTGTGAACATTGTGGCAGCAATGCTCCATGTTGTTGTATCCGGGAGAATGCTGGAAAGGCACACAGGGAGTGCAGGTGCAAGTTTTCCAGGTACTTTTACTCTTGGTTGAATGCCTGGCTGCAGTTCTCAGTGAGTCAGTGTGAACTGGCCAGTAGAGAGCTAGAAGTGGCACTACACATACTTTATGTTCTGTGTGTGTGTGTGTATGGTGCCTGTGTGCATAGTGTGTACAGATGTCTTCCCCAGACACTCACTCTTCACTTTCTTTATTGAAGCTGGGTCTCTTGCTGAACTTGGAGTCACCAATTTCAGCCTCTGTAGCTGGCCAGCTTGCCTTTGGGATCTATGTCTCCACCTCCTGAGCATGGGAGATGACAGGCAAGCATGCCTGCTTGCTTTTTCTATGGGTTCTGGGGCTCTGGTCTCATGCCCTCATACTTGCATGTCAAGCACTTTATTCTCTGAGCCATCCTGGTGCCTCTTTACCCATTTTAAACAGTGTTGGCAGCAGACTGAGTTTGCACCTCACACTTGGGAGTAAGTGTGTGGGCTATTCCCCTGCAGCCCATGCTCTAAAGTGCCTTCTGTTTGTCTGTGACCATCTATTTCAGATCTCATAAGGACAGGCTCAAGAGCCAGAGTGGATGTCTATGAGGACGTTCACGGTGACAATAGGTTCTCTGCCAGTGGATCTGGAGTGTACTCATTAGACTTGGGGAGAGAGGGCATGAGAGGTGACATGTTTGTGGGACCCTCCTTCAGATCCAGCAACCAGTCCGTCGGCGAGGACAGCTATCTTCGCAAAGAATGTGGTCGGGATCTGGAAGCGGCCCACACTGACTCCCGAGACCATAGTTTTAGCCACCGGAAACTGGGACATTTTCCTTCTCAGGACTGGAAGCTTGCACTTCGTGGCTCTTGGGAGCAAGACTTGAGCCACCCAGTTTCTCAAGAATCCTCCTGGTCACAGGAGTATGATTTTGGATCTTCGGTGTTGGGGGACTTGGCCTCCTCCAGGCGGTTGGAAAAGGAGAGTCGGGATTATGACCTTGACCATCGTGGGGAGGTGGACTCTGTGTCTAGAGGCAGTGGGCAAGTCCTGGCCAGAGGTCGGTCTCTAAACATGGCTGACCAGGAAGTCACTCTCCTAGGGAAGGGGGACACTCAAGGCCTGCTTGCAGCAAAGGGTGTCGGGAAGCTTATCACGCTGAAAAGCATGACCACGAAGAAAATGCCTGTTGTCAGTCGTCTTACTTCCAAACCTCAGGGCACTAACCAAATCCAGAAAATCCAGAAAGCCACCTCAAGTCCTGATGTGACCCTTGGAACAAATCCAGGGCTGGATGAAATCCAGTTTGCTGCTCTGAAGATCCCCTTGGGCCTGGACCTGAGGACCCTCAGCTTCCCCAGAAGGAAGCTGGGCTTTGATGCCATGGACAAGGCAGATGTGTTCTCAAGGTTTGGCATAGAGATCATCAAGTGGGCGGGGTTCCACACCATCAAGGATGACCTCAAGTTCTCCCAGCTCTTCCAGACTCTCTTTGAATTGGAAACCGAGACCTGTGCCAAGATGCTGGCCTCCTTCAAATGCTCCTTGAAACCAGAGCACAGAGATTTCTGCTTTTTTACTATCAAGTTTTTAAAGCACTCTGCTTTGAAGACACCCCGAGTTGATAATGAGTTTTTAAACATGCTTTTAGACAAAGGTGCTGTGAAGACCAAAAACTGCTTCTTCGAGATCATCAAGCCCTTTGACAAATACATCATGCGGCTCCAGGATAGGCTGCTGAAGGGCGTCACACCCTTGCTCATGGCCTGTAATGCCTACGAGCTGAGCATCAAGATGAAGACCCTCACTAGCCCACTGGACCTGGCTGTGGCCCTGGAGACCACCAACTCTCTGTGTAGGAAGTCCCTGGCACTCTTAGGCCAGACCTTCTCCTTGGCCTCCTCCTTCAGGCAGGAGAAGATCTTAGAAGCTGTGGGCCTCCAGGACATTGCTCCATCTCCTGCTTCTTTCCCAAACTTTGAGGACTCCACTTTGTTTGGAAGGGAGTACATAGACCACCTGAAGGCCTGGCTCATGGCCAGCGGCTATCCTCTCCAGGTCAAGAAGGCTGTGCCCGCAGAGCCCCGAGAACAGAAAACCACATCTCAGCCCTGGGCTGCAAGCACTCAGAGCCAAGGTAAAGATTTCTTTCTTTTTTTTTTTTTTTTTTTAAACATCATCCCTGCCAAATTACAGTATTTATATTCATTGTGTGTGTGTGTGTGTGTGTGTGTGTGTGTGTGTGTGTGTGTGTGTGTGTATACGTATACGTGAGTGCCAGGGCATGTGTGTGTGTATGAAGGCTAGAAGACAGCCTCAGATGTTGTTCCTCAGACTGTCCACCACCTTTGAGACAGGGTCTCACTGAACCTGAAGTTCACTAGTTAGGCTAGACAGGATGACCATCAAGGCCCGGGAGCCTCCTCACTCCACCTTCCTGGTTGTAGTATATGCATGCTATACATACATGCAGACAGAATACCGAGAATACTGTATACATAATAAATAAATAAATCTTTAAAAAAAAAAAAAAAAGATGAGGTCTTGGAGCTGGGTAGCAATGGCGCACACCTTTAATCCCAGCACTTGGAAGGCAGAGGCAGGCAATCTGTGAGTTTGAGGCCAGCCTGGTCTACAAGAGACAGGCTCCAAAACTACAGAGAAACCCTGCTTCGGAAAAAAAAAAAAATGTGGTCTTGATATGTAGCTTAGGCTAGGTAGCCTTAAGTTTTCAATTCCCTTGTGTCAGCTTATATGCTGGTGTCGCTGCTTATCTGAGTTTCTGTAGCTCTCACTACATCAAGTTGCCCACCATGTATAAATTACCCTGCTTTATCCGCAGGGGCTTTCACTGCTTTGAAGTAAAGGTTTCTGAAGCAGAGCTGGACATGTGTCTTTGGCAGCCTCTGCACTGAGTACACAGTTGTGTGACCAGCCATAGACTGTGGCCCACTAGAATTGCCTGGCTGCTTTAGCTAGTGTACCCCATTCCTACAACAAACACTCAATGCTCCTTGACCTTGGCATGGTGGGACAGGCCTGTCATCCTAGCCTGGGAGCCAAGAGAGACAGGATGGCTACAAGCTTGAGGCTAGCCTGGGTACTGCATGACGAGAGCTTGACTCAGAAAACAAGAGGGGATACTGGAGAGATGGCTCAGTAGTTAAGAGCACTGGCTGCTCACATGGTACCTCACAACTGTAACTCCATGGGTATCAGATATACAAGTAGTCCACAGACACACATGTAGACAAAGCACCCATACACATAAAATAAAAATAAAAAAACAAAGGAGGCAGCAAAATGGGTCTTCAGGTAAAGGTACTTGCCACCTAGTATGACAACCTAAATTCAGTTCCTGTGACCCACATGGTAGAGGGAGAAGACAGACACCCTCAGGCTTTCTTCTAACTGCCACCTGCTCCATGATAGGCACACTTGCTTTCACAAATCAATTAATTTTTTTATTTGATTGGGTTGGGATTTTTGTTTTTGTTTTTGTTTTTGTTTTAGAGCCATGGTTTTCTTGTGTAGCCCTGGCTGTCCTAGAACTTGCTTTATAGACCAGGCTGGCCTCTAACTTACTGAGATCCACCTGCCTCTGCTTTCCCAGTGTTGGGATTAAAAATGTGTGCCACCACTGCCCAGCCCTTGTTTTTATTTTATTTTTTTTTATCCTCTGTAGCTTCTGTTTTATCATAGGCAGGGGCAACATTTTATCCTACCTTTACCTATGTTAATTTTTCTGCTCTATCATAATCTCTTACTATATTTATTAAAAACCCTCAATAATCAAAATTGTATTTAAACTAACACTATTATTGTATAAAATCATTGCTTCAGTTAAACAGTACCACTTAAGAGAAAATCATCTTTATAATAATCTACAGGTAAAAATGCCCAGTAGAACGGATATTTCCAAGAGATGACCATACTTCATTAAAGGCACTGGAGCGCTCCCCATGCCCATTCACATTATGCCCCAGACACCCAGAGAAAAATAGTGGCGACAAACATGCAGAGACCAGCAGTAGCAAGAAACACTCTGGGGCCAAAGCTCTCGGGACGTTGTCTATCCAAGATTTACCCATCAGGGTTTTGTTTCCTGGTGGGCCAATCCTGTGGAATCAGTTCCCATCTGCTACTCCTCTGACATGGCCACTACCACCAGCCTATCTCCAGGTTCAATGAATGACCCCATTTCAAGAGTAAAGGTGTGACGAGTGACAGGATAGGACACCAAGCATTCTTTGGCCTCCCCAGTTGGGCACATATGAACACATACCAGATATATGTACATGCGCGTAGATGGTACTGCACAAGACCAACCCAGCTTATCTGTGGGCATTGGGATCCTCATGGTTGTGCAGTAAACGCTCTCAACTACTGAGCCATCTTTTCAGCCCCATCGATGGTGTTTGGGTTTGGGTGTTTTGTGTGTGTGTTTCCATATGTATGAGTGTATTATATGAGTATGTGGTACATACGGGAATGTACAGGCCAGAGGAGGACATCAGCTGTCCTGTCTATCACTCTCCATCTTATTCCCTTGAGACAGGGTCTCTCACTGAACCTGGAATTAGGCTGCTGGCCAGCAAGCTCCAGCCATCCTCCAGTTGCCACCTCCCATAGCACTGGGGTTAGATACTTGTTGTTACACCCCTCTCTTTATTTGGGTGTTGGGGATCTGAACTTGGGTCCTCATGCATACACAGCTATTGAGCCATCTCTGTGACCCCCAGGGTTTGTTGTTGCTTGTTTTGAAACAGTCTTACTATGTTGTTCAGGCTGTTTGGAAATTCTTGGGATCAGACAGTCCTCCTGATTGACCTCCTGAGAAGCTGTGGACACAGGGATACAGTGCCACCTCTGTCTCTTGCTATTTCTCATATGCACCAGTTTTCTGGGTTAATACTCAAGCCGTCAGGCTTAAAGCAGCCTGTATACAGTGGTAGTAGGTCATTGCTTACCCAGCTCCTTCGTGAGCTTCCACCTAGCTCCGTGTGCAGCCAAGGGCCTCACTACACTCATGGCTGGATCAGGACATCTTTCAGGACTTTTTGGTTTTTCAAGACAGGGTTTCTCTGTGGCTTTGGAGCCTGTCCTAGAACTAGCTCTTGTAGACCAGGCTGGTCTCGAACTCACAGAGATCCGCCTGCCTCTGCCTCCCGAGTGCTGGGATTAAAGGTGTGCGCCACCACTGTCCAGCTCAGAAGGACATTTTCTATTTCACCCAGGTTCCCATCTTCTCAACACCAGTGTCCCACGATTGAAGGTTCCAGTTGCTGATGGCTTGGGCTTTTATGCTGCCCTCTTGTTCACTGTCCTGGTCTCCAGGCCTGAGTGGTCCACTGGTTTTTACAATATCCATTCTGTGTATTGCAGCAGTCCCCCAGCGGGCGGATCACAGGGTGGTGGACACCATTGACCAGCTTGTCATGCGTGTCATCCAAGGCAGGCTGTCACCCAGGGAGAGAACACTACTTCTGCAGGACCCTGCTTACTGGTAGGCATGCTATTTTTGTCTTTTTTTTTTAATGTTTATTTTGTATACAATATTCTGTCTACATGCATGCCTGCAGGCCAGAAGAAGGCACCAGATCTCATTACAGATGGTTGTGAGCCACCATATGGTTGCTGGGAATTAAACTCAGGACCTTTGGAAGAGCAGGCAATGTTCTTAACCACTGAGCCATCTCTCCAGCCCTGTTTGTTTTGTTTTTTTGTTTTTTGTTTTTTCTTATGACATGTTCTTATTTAAAGAAAATATATGGCCGGGTGGTGGTGGCACACACCTTTAATCCCAGCACTCGGGAAGCAGAGGCAGGCAGATCTCTGTGAGTTCGAGACCAGCCTGGTCTACAAGAGCTAGTTCCAGGACTGACTCCAAAGCTGCAGAGAAACCCTGTCTCGAAAAACACAAACAAAAAAAAAGAGAGAGAGAGAGAGAGAGAGACACCAGACATTTCCACGCACAAACACTGGACAGGAGCAGAGACCAGCTATGCCAGGATACCTTCAGCCAGTATTAAGCAGGGGAGGAGGCCACATGACGTTAGTTTGATGAGGAAACCTGAGACCACTTGATAAGAAGGCACCCAGGTATAGGGACCTGGGGTGACTTTACTAGAGGGACATGATCCTAAGAGGACTGCCTCTGCCACATGCATGGGCACTGGGCATTGCCTAGTAGCTGATGATCACTAGAGGTAGCACATAGAAGATCGGAGATAGGCTAAGATTTGAGGAGAACCACTATGAAGGAGAGGTGCCCATCTTGACAAACAGAGTACTGAGAGAGGAGATGTAATGTAGGAATATGCATGCACAGTGGGTGCTCTCAAGTGGAGACAGTACCAGAACCATGAGACAGGGGCTGCTATTAATGGCCTAGAACCTAGTTAGGGTACAGTTCACTTAGTGACCTCCCTGGGCCTACATGCAGGGACACACCTGATACATGCCTAGCCTCTGGCTTTCCCAAGATGTGGAGGGAGATTCCACAATCCCTTTCTTGTATCCTTGACTCTAAAGCCAGAACCTAGTGGTTGAAACTGCCAAGTTTTTGTGCTTGCTGGAACTGGAATATGGCTCCTTGGTTCAAATACATTTTCATCAGCTTTCTGTTTTCAGTAGTGTCCTCCCCTGCTTAAACTTTTCTTTAATTCTTTTTCATAAGTTAATTTCCTTCCCAGCCTAAATGTAGCTGTCCTAGAACTTACTCTGTAGACTAGACTGGCTTCAAACTCGGAGATCTGCCAGCCTCTGCCTCCCCAGTGCTGGAATTAAAGGTGAGCAATATTACAACTGACCCTAACTTTAATTTTGTTTTACAAGTTGGAAGCTTAGTTGAGTGGGGTCTGGCCCGTAGCTCACCATTCCCTTTAAACTTTTTCTGTTTTGGTTTGGTTTTTTGGTTTTTTAGAGACAGGGTTTCTCTGTAGCTCTTGGGACCTGTGGGATCTGTCCTAGAACTAGCTCTGTAGACCAGACTGGCCTTGAACTCACAGAGATCCACCTGCCTCTGCCTCCTAGTGCTGGGATTAAAAACATGTGCCACCACCGCCCAGTCCTTTAAACTTTTTATCTCCTTATACACAGGACTTAGCTCCATTGTACTTCTTGGTGCTCCTTTTCTTCTCAAACTGTCTAGTTTGCATGTTCCTTGCTCAGATTGCTCATTTTCATTATAGATCTGCATAAGAGTGACCACTAATAACCACACAACGCAGTCATGCTAGGCTGCCTTGAAATAGCCTCTGTCAAAGCCATTAATCCAAAACTCTTCGATTTAGCCTCTGGTAGATTTTTTGACAAGAGCAGAAAGCAGCCACATTTTTCACCAAACTATCACAGGAGCAATCTCTGGGCCACTTAATAAAAATCTTCCCCTTTGAAACTTCTTGAGCCAGACCATTCTATATCTGTCTTCAATGCTTCTACTGGTTTGTCTCACTAGGACCTGCTTTCAGTTGCTTTGCTAATCCAAGGTCCCAAAGTCTCTTTCCTACCAATAAGCAGCATGATCAGACCATTACATCAATACCCTACTCCTGGTTGCCAACTTCTGTCTTAGTCAGTGTTCTATTGCTGTGAAGAGACACCATGAACATCCCAACACTTTTTGTTGTTGTTGTTTGTTGTTCTGTTTTTTTGTTTTTCAAGACAAGGTTTCTCTTATGTACCTTTGGAACCTGTCCTGGAACTTGCTCTGTAGACCAGACTGTCCTCAAAGTCAAAGAGATCCACCTGCCTCTGCCTCCCAAATGCTCAGATTGAGATGCACCACCACTGCCCGACTGACCACACTAACTCTTATAAAAGAAAACACTTAATTAGGGCTTGGTCCATTGTCATCATGGCAGTGTGGGGGCAGACATGATGCTGGAGAAGGAGCTGAGAGGTCTGCATCCTGATCCACAGGCAACAGGAAGAAATCGCTACAGAATCTGCCTTGAGATTCTGAAACCTCAAAGTCCACCCCTAGTGACACACCTCCAATCCACATCTCCTAATCCTTCTCAAGCAGTGCTGCTCCCTGCTGATTAAGCATTCAACTCTGTGAGCCTCTGGGAACCATTATTTAAGCCACCACATAGTACTTATGACAGTGACCACATTTTCTTCTTTTTGTAGAGTAACACTGGGATGGGACCCCTAGTGGCCTCACACGCTGGGCAAATGAACTACTCCTAAGCCACACTCAGACTTGGTGTTTTATTCTTGTTTTTGTTTTTCTTGATGGACTGTCACTCTCCCCAAGTCTGGCTCAGACTTACAAAGTAGGCAGAGCTAAGCTTGAACTCTGGCTGTCCTCCTGCTTAGCTTCCCCAGTGCTGGTGGCAGGTGAGAAGCACACACAGGTGTCTAACCTAGCTTCTCTTTGTTGCTGGCTCTCACATGACTTCTAACTTGTGATGGCAGTAGGGCTTTGCCAACGGTTCCCTCAGCATTTGGGAAACTCTCAGTCACTGTTCCAGGGCTCTTCGGGTGTCATCTCCAGTATCAGCAAAGGGCTGGTCCAGACCTGGATACTGAAGTCTGGCTGTTCAGCGCTCTGTGCAGAATAGTGTACTGCCTGCATGAAACACATCTCCAGCACATGGTTTTACTTTGATTTTTGAGAGTCTCTGTGTAGTCTGGGCTTATCTGGAACTTGAGATCCTTCTGCCTCAGCCATCCCAGGTGTGCCACCTCATCCACCCCCTGTGTGCTTTACATAGTCTTCAGCTTACTGGAAACACTGGAGACAGTATGACTGTTTCCATAGCTGTTGGACTGCATTGATAAGGGGCAAAAGTGACAGGAGTTCCTTCTCTTTCTATGTTACAGCCAGGCTTAGTTGTCTCCAAGCAGCACCTTGTCGGTGTCGAGGAACCTGGGGTAGTTTTTTATGTGTGTGTTTATTATTGTGCTTTGTTTTTGTTTTATGAACTGTTGAATGCCTGTCAGGTGTTCCATGTTGTACGGAACAATCAAAGAAAGGATCATTCCAGAATGTAGTTAAGGCTCTGTGACAGCAGGGAGGAACAGTTTTGAAGAGCTGAACCTCAAACACTGTCCAGAAGCATACTTACGATGGTTACACAAAGGTGGTTTTATGAGCAGAAGTTCCTCATACAAAAGTCCCCTGATCTAATACGTTTTCTGAAGGAAAACATCATACCCCTGCAGCTTCAGTCCTTACTGTGTGCTGTTTGCAAGGTTCTTCACATGTGCCGGGATAGTCTTGTGACCAAAGTCATGCAAAGGCTATAAAATAGATAACAGAAAAGAACCGCCATTTTCTATGTTTTCTTCAAGATCTAAGTACTTCTAGAAATAAACTATTTTCATTCTAATGTTTACCCTAGATACCATGATTCTACTAGAGTTCTACTACAAATGCCAGATCAAACTGGAGGACTCAGGCTCCGATTCCTTCTGTTGTTTTACATCCAGCAGAGATTTGACACCCTGTACGTGAGGGAGTCAGTGAGATGACCAACGCAGCCTGGTGTGTTCAGCTGTCTCTAGGGCATCAGACTCTCCTCAGTCTTGCCACACCTGCCTCACTGGCACACAGAAAACTCTGCAAACACTTGACCACCTAATCATGTGAAGGGTGCTCCTCTGTCTGCCAGGGTGCCACAGGCCAGTGTGAGCCTGTAGCTCCTGCTCTGAGCTGACCAAAGTCGAGAAAGAATCCAGCCAATTCTCACTTGCACACCTTTAATTCCAGTACTCTGGAGGCAGAGGATGGTGGATCTCTGTGACTTTGAGGCCAGCCCGGGCTACAAACAAATAAAAAGATAATGGCTTCCTTTGTAGTCCAGACTGGCCTCAAATTCTCTGCAGTCTTCCTGCTTCAGCCTCCTCAGTGTTAGGATTAAGAATAAACCCAGTTGGATTAAAGCTTTTGACTTTCCTTTTTTTTTTTTTTTTTAATTTCAGAGTCCCTTTTTGTTTATGTGGTATTGCTTCTTATCATTTTCTTTTTTTGGTTTTACGAGACAGGGTTTCTCTGTAGCTTTGGAGCCTGCGCTGGAACTAGCTCTTGTAGACCAGGCTGGTCTCGAACTCACAAAGATCTGCCTGCCTCTGCCTCCCGAGTGCTGGGATTAAAGGCGTGTGCCACCACTGCCCGGCTCATTTTTTTTTTCTTTAAATTTAACTTTATTTTATGTGCATTGGCATCAGATTACCTGGAACTGGACTTATAGTTGTGAGCTGTCATGTGGGTGCTGGGAATTGAACCTGGGTCCTTTGGATGAGCAGCCAGTGCTCCTAACCGCTGAGCCATCTTTCCAGCCCTGCTTTTGACTTTTTTGATGCACCTGGACAACAGAGGGTTGCAGGCGCCACACTTAGGAAGGCAGCTATGGCTTCCTGAGCACAGTACTGCTCTCACGGTACCCTGCTTGTGTCTGCTTGGCAGGTTTCTGTCTGATGAGAACAGCCTGGAATATAAGTACTACAAATTGAAGTTGGCAGAGTCACAGCGACTGAACCACAGCTGGCCCATCATGGAACGGAGGCCAACACCAGCACAGTGCGCAGTGCGTGCTATGTTGTATGCACAAGCTGTGCGAAGTCTCAAGCGTAGACTCCTCCCATGGCAGCGCAGGCGGCTGCTTCGCTCTCAGGGTCCTCGAGGCCGGAAGGCCAAGAAAGCTGCCACTGCCCAGCACATATCCCTGTCCTTAGGCACTCAGCAGAGGCACCGTGGCCGCCAGACTGCAGCAGGCTCCTTGCAGGTAAAGCCACCACCACGGGATGCAAGTGATGCTGCCCAGGACTGCCTACCAGATCCTGCCAAACCCCATCCTCAGCCCTCAAGCCCTGGAGCCTTGGGCCTGTCTCCTCAGCCAACAGCAGGGGATGACTCGGGAGCCCTGCTGTCCTTTTCTTCCTGCCCATCTGCCGATGGTAGGTGTCACCATGCTCATCTGGGTCCCTTGGGTTGGTGGCATGAGGGTGCCAGGTGCTCAGGAATCAATGCCAGGTGGCAGGCTGGAGTAGCCAAAAGAACTTGAACAGGATAGGCACTTGGCCACACTGTCCTTGATGTTACTCCTGAGCCCCAACTCCTAGTTCCGGGTGACAAAGTGCTGTCCAGGTCCTTGCTGGGTCTCTTGCACCACCATTACCCTCACATGTGCCAGAGTCCGCTGAGGCAAAAGTTTTGTGGAAAAGGACACAGTTTTCAGAGAACCAGCACACACGCTCTTGATGCTTTGCTTATTTTTTGGATGTGTTTGTGAGAGTTTTGAGACACGATCTCTCCATATAGGTCTGGACCTCATTATGTAGACCAGACAGGTCTCGAACTCACAGAGCTCTCCCTGCCTCTGCTTTCAAGTGCTGAGATTAAAGGCATATGCCACAATAGCCTGCAAGAGCTTACTTTGTTTGAGATAGGGTCTCGCTCTCTAGCCCTGGTTGGCCTGGCACACACTATATAGCTGGGACTGGACTGGAACTTAACAGCCACTGACCTGCTGCATCCTTGTTCCTGTGCCTGGTCTCTACTACATTTTCATCTTGTCTAGGTTGCTTAAAACATTTAGCACAACACTCACACTACATGAAACTGGCTGTTGTGGGGTACACCTGTCATCCCAGGTAGAGGCAGGAGGACCTGGACTTCAAGGTCAGCCTCACCTATGTAAGACTTCGTCTCTTATAATAATCATGATAATAATAATCTGCAGAAATACTTCTATATTATTTAGGGATTGGGAATGTGAGAAACGGATAGAGGCGGTTGCTAAGTGTTGGTCTGTGTTCAGCAGTGCTGGCCATTGGGTGCAGGGCCACAGGCAAACACTCACCCCCAAGCTGTACCTCAAGACCATTGCAGGTATTTTCAGCGTGGTCTGGTCAGATCTACAGGTGCAGGGCCCATGCAGCCCAAGCCCCCATGGTGTTTTCCTTGGATTCCTTCTGTGTCACTCTGCCCCTGCCCAAGTTTGAGGTTAATGATGGCCCATGTGGTCACCAGCAGCTTACCTTTCCTCTGCCCAGTGATAAATAATTTGCAGTGGAACACGCACAGACTGCACAGTGCCCAAGCCATATTTCTCTGTTCCTGGGTGCTCCAGCAGTGTCCTGAGCTGCTGGCAGGGCGTCTGCTGACCTGAGCTTTGAGAGTTTGAGCAACAGTTTGGCAACCTGTTGGCTGATGTAATGAGGATGACAGCCATGTGCCTGTTCCCCTGACAGCCAACCCAAGTGTCCATGGGACTGCTGGTGCTTCTGCCACAGTCTGCCTGTTGACTAATTGGAACAAGGAGAGGACCCCAGAGTCAAGGACCAAGTGTAGGTGGCTTGGATCGATCTAAGAGCCAAAACTACTGCTTTCTGTTTTGTAGTGGATCCAAAGACCATGGAGACTGCTGAGAAGTTGGCCAGATTTGTGGCTCAGGTGGGCCCTGAGATTGAGCAGTTCAGCATAGAGAACAGCACCGACAACCCTGACCTGTGGTATGTGCCTTGGACCCACACAACGCCCCTCTCCCCACCCCCAGCCACACAAAGAGCCAGCAGGATGGAATTCCGCCTTCAGCTGAGCCTGGCCCAGCACTGGCATCCTGTGGGTCAGCCTTCACCTAGATCACAAGGAGACCCGGTGCCCTCTTGTCCCTCAGCCCTCACACAAAGACTGGGTACACCAGCAGCATTTGTGCATGTGCCTCACCACAGGTCATCAGAGAAAAATCCAGAAACTAGCCCTGAAGAGCCTCAGCTGCTGAGGGAACTCTAACCTAGTGGTGGAAGGCCTCTATGATGGAGGTTCTCCTGGGCTCTTCCAGAGGCCCTGTGAGATCTCCCAACCTCCACTGCACCCATGTGTGGCACTTGGCTTTTCCTTCTGTTCGTTGGAGAGCTATGTCATTGTCTAACTGAAAATGCAGTTGAATGTTTGCTGGGTGCAGGAGGCCTGAGTCTGTCCATGGTGCTGCACTGGAGTGCAGTTGGAAACATACAGGTTTGGGCCAGAGCTGGAACTCAGTTGGTAGACTTCTTGCCTGGAATGCACAGAGCCCTGGTGTATGTTTCCAACACCACGTAAGCTACATGGTGTCGCACAGTAGTCTTGTTAGCACTTGGAAGATGGAGGCAGAAAGTTCAAGATCATTCTTGATCCATGGGGAATTTGAGGTCATGCTTCAAAAAGCACAGAATGGAAGGATGGACAGAAGGTAGACAGGCTGGCTTACATATCTTAAAGAACTTACAAGTCCAATGCAAAGAAAGCATGCTGCTCTGGCTGCCTGGGCCTGGTATGTACTCTTCAGCCCTGACCCTTGACTGTCTTGCCTAGACTGACTCCTCCCTGGAGACCTGGGGTGCCATGCTCAGAGCCATATCCTGCTTATACCCATATGTACTGTCAGGGCTGCTGTTATTGGCCTCCTGGCCTGTGCTAGCTGATGCTTTGTATCAGGCCTTTACTTGGGCCTTTTTTTCTAATTCAGTGTAGATGACAGTTTGAAAAGAACATTTGCTGTTCTGGCTCCTGCACAGCAAACTCTCCTAGCCACTGATCCCCATACCCAGACCCCAGTGGGATTTGTTTGTTCTTACATTATTTATTTACTTTGTAGCAGATGAGTGCATGCCACAGTTGAAGTGTAGAGGTCAGAGGACAACTTGCAGGAGTTGTTCGCTTCTTTCACCATGTGTGTCCAGGGATCAAATTCAGGTTGTCAGGCTTGGAGGCAGACAGTGCCTTATCCCCTGAGCCATGTTGCTGGCCCCCATATTTGAATTTGTGGGGGAATTATAAGGAGGAAGTTTGAGTTTTGCTTTTGAGACAGGGTCTTTACTGTACAGACTTGGCTGGCTTGGAACTCACTATTAGACCAGGCTGACCTCAAAATCACCTGCCTCTGCATCCTGAGTACTGGGATTAAAGGTGTGCAGCATTATGTCCAGCTGAAATTTTGGTTTGGTTTTGGTTTTTTGAGACAGGGTTTCTCTGTGTAGCTTTGTAGACCACGTTGGCCTCAAACTCATCCAGCTGCCTCTGCCTTCTGAGTGCTGGGATTAAAGGTGTGTGCCACTACTGCCTGGCCCAGTTGGAATTTTTAATCCATTTTGTTCTAAAGTAAAAATCATCTAGAGGAGTCTGACTTTCCCACTTAACACTTCTCAGCAACAGGAAGCCATCTTGTTTGTGCATCTGTCATTGCCCCCTTTGCACAGCCCAGTGCCAGACACTGGCTCAGCTGCTCTTGCCCAGTCCTGCAAAGAATGTCTCCAGGCCTGTTAAGTTGGGAGCATAGCTCCCAGCCCCCAGGCCTGAGAGTTGTTTTGGTCTGGATTCCAAATCCCGGCATGCCAGGTCCTGACCCCTCCCTGGGGGTAGGGTGGGGGAATCAGGGTCCTGCCCGCAGGGTATTTAAGATAGCTCCCAAAGGAGAATCAGGTGGTTTCTTTTCCTTCCTCCTGGTGGTCGGGAATCCCATTAAGCCTGGATATTTTTTAATTTGGCTTGATTGGGATTTTTACGTCAGCAGAGAGCTCGCATTAGGAATTCCTAACAAGGCCTCTCTCCTTTTTCCACCTGTGCATCTGTCCTCCCGACTGACTTTGGGTCCCTCACCAGCCCATAGTGTCAGTCATGATACTCCTTTAACAAGGCTGTCCAATAGCCGTGTGTCTGTGTTCATGAGGGGAACCTCCCTCGGGACCTTTGCTAAGTCCTGCCCCTCCCCCGTGTCAGAAAACTGTACAAATAACATACAGGAGGGATGGTTGACTTGGGGTCATGGCTTCTGAGGTATCAGTTTGTCATTAATCTGGCTTCTCTTCTCCCAGTTAGTGACAAGGCCAAAAGGGATTGGAGGCCAGGGAGCCCAAGAGCCTATGATGTGCTACCAGCAGCCTTCCTTCTCCTTCTTTTCCATCTGAGTCCCTGTGGCTGATGGTGCACACACTCTGCAGCAGGCTTTCCCCACCTGCTGCCTCACAGCCATTCAGCACCCCCCAAGCCAAGCTGACCATCACCCTGTGTGCCTTCCCACTGCTTTTGCCTGCCAGCTCGCAGATCCACAGGCTCTTCACTGTCACTGTCAATCACCTTGTACTTGTTAGAGTGTGTGTGTGTGCCTGTGTGGTATTATATATGTATGTCCACGAGGGTTGGTATATTTTTCTGTATGGACATAAAAGCCAGAGATTGACGCTGGGATGTCCTTCCCCAATTGCCTTTCCACCTTGTTGGGGTTTTTTTCCCTTTTCTTTCTTCTTCTTCCTTTTTTTTTTTTTTTTTTTTTTTTTAATTGAGAGAGAGAGAGAGACCGTGTGACCATGCACGTGCATGCGCGCAGTTATGTAGGTCAGAGGAAACAGTCTGAGCAGACTATTGGCTCTGGGAACCAAATTCAGTTCTCAGGCACTTGTGTAGCAAGTGTTTTTACTGGCTGAGCTGCCTTGCAAACTTTTTTTTTTGGAGGTTCTTGGGATGGAATGGGGGGTGGAGGCTCATGAATGTTGCATAAGCATCCTGTCTTGATGAACTTCAGGGTCATCTTGTCCCATCCAGGGAACATTATTAGATTAATCTAGTCGTAATTCTCAACACTCTGTCTCACATTAGCCGGGCTGTGAAGCCATAGCATGGCCATGCAGAGATCATGTCCTGCTACTGCCTCTGTGCCCAGCCAAGTCTGGAAGTTGCACTCTGCAGCTCAGCAATGCATCTTATCCTCAGGTTCCTGCATGACCAGAGCAGCTCAGCTTTCAAGTTCTACCGAGAGAGGGTGCTGGAACTGTGCCCATCCATTTCCTTTCAATCTACTGGTGAGGCGGGGAACTCAGTGCAGAGCCCCACAACCCGAAAGGAGGGTGAGGGTGAACCGGAAGAGGGACGTTCCCAGCAGGAGGCTACACTGGAGGGCCCTGAGGTGCTGCCAGAGGAGGAGGAAGATGACGAGGAGGATGAGGAGGATGAGGGCGGAGAGGAGGCCTGTAGACCACAGGCAAGAACTGCCAAGTGTCCAGGCTCCGAGGGCTCCGAGGGCAGCTCCCCCACTGACAGCATTCCTGGAGAGGGGTCTAGGGAAGACCAGGCCGGGACCCCTGGCCTGTCACAGGCCTCCTCCGGCAGCTGCTTCCCCAGGAAGAGAATCAGCAGCAAGTCGCTGAAAGTCGGCATGATTCCTGCCCCCAAGAGAGTGTGTCTCATCCAAGAGTCAAAGGGTGAGTGTCCCCAGAGTCTTGTGAGGGATGAGGCAGCATACCCAGTGACCATTCCAGATGTGCCAGTGGCAGCCAGTCACTCTGCTTCCTTCTAACACCTGCTGGCCTTGTGTAAAGATGAATCCTAAGTGCCTGGCACAGTGCACAGGGTTTTTGCTCTCATGGCTTAGGATTTGAGTGTCTTTTTTGATTTTGTGATGGTTTTCTTTGAGACAGAACATACGTGTGTGGCCTGTGCTGGCCTTAGACAGTAATCCTCCTGCCTAGCTCCCACAAGGTTAGACTGCAGGTGTGCTACCACGACCAAGTTCTCTTTGGTGTGTAATGTTAGCAGGGAGCCCAGCTAGGCCACAGCCATTGTGCACTGCCCTCCCAGGTGTTAGCACAAGAAGCACATGTCCGGTAAGGGGAGCTCCCTTCCTTACAAAGGGCTCCTTCTCTTCTGCTGGGCTCTTGTCACCACTGGGCTCTGCTACACGCTCATCCCACTCCTTCCCACCTTGAGACACACCTAGCTTCTGAGTCCCCAAAGGTTCCCATACCTGTAGTGAGGACTGCAGCTGTTGGACCTTGCAGGCTCTGTGTGACCCTGTCACCTTATTGTCCTTGGACACACCTTATGTGTCCCTAGCACTGTTAGTGGATGGCCATTAGCCCAGCTGTGACCCTTGTGTCCTGTATCTTGGTGCATGGGAGAGCTGAACCGTGCTTCTTGCCGGAAGTCTGTCTTATCTCAGATGCCTCAGTGCCTTGGGCACTAGTGAGACAGTTCTGCATTGTCCTCAGTGACTTCCATGATGAGCACTTGGTGCTCTCCTAAGTTCGAGTTCTCAACTGATAGGGTTTCTGAAACTGCCCCTCTGCTGTCCTCTTGATGGAGCTAGAAGGATGCAGTACTGATGTGACTTGTCTGCAGCAAGAGAGTTCCTGTGGCCACGTGAAACAGCCCAAGCAGTAGATCCTGTGCAGGCCAGCACTTTTATATCACAGCCATATGCAGCCCAGCTCAGCAGACATAGAATGTTGGAGAGCTAGAGGTGGGAAGGGAGCCAGCAGCTGCCTGATGTGGGCTGTGTCTTTACCAGACGGTGTTTCTTTTTGTGTCTAAGGACACAGGGCAAATGCTCAGTGTGGACAGCTCTCTCCTTTTGTCTTCCAGTCCATGAACCAGTTCGAATCGCCTACGACAGGCCTCGAGGTCGTCCCATAGCCAAAAAGAAGGTGTGTGTGACTGCATAGTGACACTCAGTAGCCCCTCAGGAGCAAGATTGGATTGGTACACTTTGCAGAGCTGGATGCCCTTGTTCTCAGGTGTTCAGAGGCAGGATGGTTACTTATGTACTGGAGTTCCAGGCTGGCCCAGGCATCACAGCAAGCCCCATCCCCAAGACAGCAGCCAGGCATAGACATGCTTGGGTCCCTGCCTCCAGGAGGCTGGGCTGGAAATGCCCAATTCAGCCCTACAATATAAACTGTGCAGTGCATAGGAGAGCAGTGATTGGTCCACTCGTCCTCACAGGTCTCTTGGTCAATCATTCCTGCTGAGCCTTTGGCCTGGGCATTGCCCTCCTCACAGGGTTTCCCTCACAGGCCCAGCACAGGGCAGCAGCATGCCGCACCACTGCCAGGTGCCAGTTCTGACCCTGGGGTAAGGGATCTGGTCTCAAGAAGTCCCACCCCCAGGGATGTTACAGGGAAGCTGGAGGTGAGTGGGGCTCACCATCCCAGGCTTCTGGGGTTAGGACAGCATTTGGGGATCCAGTGCGTGCTGGAGCAGACTGGTCCACCACCCCTGCCTCTTTCTCTTCAGAAACCCAAGGACCTAGAGTTTGCCCAGCAGAAGCTGACAGACAAGAACCTGGGCTTCCAGATGCTGCAGAAGATGGGCTGGAAGGAAGGCCATGGCCTGGGCTCCCTTGGGAAGGGCATCCGTGAGCCCGTCAGCATGTATGGCATGGCTGGGGGGGACCCTTGGGTGCCTTGTGTTGGAGCTAAGCCACAGTGTACATACAGCTGGGTCATTTTTTTATTATTATTTTAATTAGCTGCTCATTTGGGTGCACAGATATGGCCAACTCCTTCCTCTATAGATCTGGACAGCTTTTTGACCTGATGTTCATGGCCCTGGAATCTAAGCAGCATTTCTGGTAGTTATGGCACAGGTGTTTATAGAAGCCATTACAGGCTGCCAAGGTGGGGACACAGATCCTCAACTCCTGTTTGTATATCCAGAGGGCATGTTCCTCAGTGCCAATATACCCCTGCATGAGGCATCTTCTTGTGTCAGGCTGCAAACTCATGGAAGGCTCCAGTCAGGCCTTGCACTTATCTGTGACCCCAACTCTTGGGACGCTAAGGCAGGAAAGGGATTGTGAGTTCCAGGCCATGTTCGCATGAGTTAGTAGCCTTAGTTTTTCTTTTTCTTTTCCACTGTGGCTTGTGACTTGTCTTTTCCTTGTTTGATTTTTGCTATGCTAGGGAGAGAGCCCTGGGCCTTACCATACATGGCAAGCACTTTGTCACTAAGCCATGCCCTGGCCCTGTGACTGTTTCCTTTCTGGGTGTCTGTGTCCCATAACCCATTGCACCCACCCTTGACTGTTGTCTCTTCTCTGCAGGGGGACTCTCTCAGAAGGAGAGGGCCTGGGGGCCGATGGGCCGGAGCAAAAAGAAGACACGTTTGACGTCTTCCGCCAACGCATGATGCAGATGTACAGACACAAGCGAGCCAGCAAATAGGTGCGTGCCAGGACCCAGACCAGCACCTGATGCCATCAGAAAGAGTCTGAGTGAGGCAAAGGGCTTTTCCTGCCTGTGCCCCCTCTCCTGTCCAGGCATGCAGAGGAGGAAACTTCCCTCCACAGAGGGGCCCCTGCTGGTCCCAGACTTCCCATCTCACCTCCAGTGCCTCTGCTGGGTTTTGAGCATGCTATCTATCATTTGAGCAGGCTACCTTTGGCCCTGCCTGTTCTTGCTCAAGGTTTCTCTCAAAATTGACAGTCCCTTGCAGGGTCAAGCAGCCAGTACAGACTTGATTAATGACCTTGCCCAGCCTACATATTCCTTCCTGTGGATGGACCTCCAGTGCTGTTCTTGTGAAGGCCTTAGGCCTACAGGCCTCATCCTTCCCACTCTTGTCCCCCTTTTTTTAAACATTTACTGTGTGTGTGTGTGTGTATGAAGCAGGTGTGTTGAGGTGCCTGTGTGGAGGGCAGAAGACAACTTGTGAGTCAGTTCTCCTTCCACCATGTGGGACCCTGGGATTGAACTCAGGTCCTCAGGCTTGGCGTCAAGCACCTTTATCCACAGGTCGCCAGCCTTCATTCTTGGTTCTTGACCTTCTCTCCCACAATGCTCCAAACTCAGTTCTGAACAGCCATTCTCTTCCTGACTAGATCAGAGCCACTGGCGACAGAGATAAACCTCGAAGCAGCCTTGCCCTTCCTGTCACCCTGCCCCGGACGCCTGCAGCCTAAGCCTCGGTGTGTACTCGGCCAGCTCCACATCCCCGGGTCAGGTTCCACCAGGCCTTGCCACTGCACACTGCAGTAACTGCTCTCAGGCACCCTTGCCTTCTAGCTTTTGACTCTGTCCTTCATCTTGTTCTTCTTTTGTAGGGCAGCTCCTCAGCCTTAGTGCCCAGGGCCTGGCTCCCCTGCAAGTTCTCCACACAGCCCTACCTTCCAGAGAGAGCCCTGCTTCTGTCTCCAGAGCTTATCTGGGCTGTGATGGAGAGGGAGCCGTGTGGATTCTTGCTTTTGAGCAATGGTGTCTCAGCTCCTGCAGACTTCTGAGAGCTCTGCAGGCTGAGGCAGTGGGATTAGGTCAAGTTAAAGTCTAGCCTGGCTGTGTAGCAGGACCCTGTCTTGGGAGACTTCTCAAAATCTTAGCCCCAGATGAATACAGCTTACATGCCCAGCACATACTTGTCTCTGTTCCTGGGGAGTGTGTCCTGAGGAAAACCCCAACCTGTGCACTTTTGGCCTTAGTGAAGCTCCCGCAAGGCAGTGCTGTGACACTGCTGTGCTATCTCCATAGACTGTCTTTCTGGGCCTCTGGAAGGGTGAGGCACTGCTCAGCTGCAATGAATGACTGCCTTAGAGCCCTCCTTGTGCCCAGCACTGCCGATGTCTGCCACCCCTGATCTGTGCTGATACTCTCGCTGGGGTCCAGCCTCCCACCACTGGTCTGGTGCAGGACTGAGAACATAGTGGCCAGGTGTCAGCCATGAGCATAGCTGGAGGATCTTGTGTTGTAATGCTCGGCTTCTGTTGCCCCACTGTGCCCCTTCTTCCTAGCTGCTGCAGTCCCAGGCCCACCTGGCTCTCTCGTCTTGGCAACTCACAGGTCTTTGTATCTATGAGGATGCTTCACTACAGTCTGTAGGGTGGGAGAAGACAGGTCAGGGACCCCAGGCTGCAGCTTCATCCTCTGGTCTTTTCTTTCACTTTTCTAGCAGCTCCAATGTTGACTGTGGGTTGGAGCAGGACCCTGGCCCATGGTGGGCTCTGCAAGTGGAGCACACACAGCTTGTCTCTCCAACTTCTCTCCAGGCATCCATTGGGTCTTCAAGATGATTAAGGAATTGCGGGTATATGGCCCTGGTGCCTAGTCTCCTGTCACTCCTGGAACTGAGACTGTCAGGGACCGCCTCCCAACCTGAGAAATGTCATTCTTGGGTTCTCTTCTGGGGACAGGGCAGGTGGTGGGGAGCCGGAGCACGTACCTCACACCAGTCTGTGCGAGCTGTCGTGACCCTCCTCACATACACCATCCTGTCCTCGCTCTCCAGTCAGGCTGCTCTGTTGGCAGGGCTTTGGAAGATACCTGATGCACATATGTGTGGCCTTATCCCTGTCACAGTGTTTCTCCTGTCATTCTAGTTCCAGGGTCACTTCCACAAGGGCCATGGATTCCAAAAGCTGTGCTGGCCTGGCTTGCCGTGGCTCTGGCATGCTCCTGTTCCTGGAAGTACTTGGTGAAGGTTGGTTCTGGTCCCTGGTAAAACGCAAAAGAACGCTGATGATGTCACACTTGGACGTTGTTGTGTTTGTGAGGATCTAAGATGTCATGGTGTTGTCATGTCAAGTGCTCAGAATAAATGAGGAGCAGACCCACTACTTGGCCTGCCCTGCAGTCACTGAGCCCCCTGCGGGGAGGCATTGGACATCTGAGATCAGCCTGAATTATGTCATACGCTGTGTAGAAGAACAGGAAATGAGTTAGATATAGTGGCTTATGTCTATAATCTCAGCACTGGGGAGAAAGGCAGGAGGATATCCTGAGCCACAGAAGAAAAAAGTCAGTCCTGTGAGGAGGACATGAAAGGTGACAGTGCAGACCTAGACCTGACAGGTAGTGGGCCTCTGTAGCGCTGATGACAGGTGTCTCCAGGTCCACCCTTCACACAGACATTCCCAGGCGTGACAGCACACATCTCTAGGCCCTGACAACAGTCTGTCTGCCAACATTCAGTAACAAGTGTCCCTAGTTATTTATCTCTAGCCCTGTGGTGAGTGCTTTCACCCTAATAACAGGCACCTCAGGCCTGATGACAGTCCAGGACCATTGAAGCTACTCCTGGACTTTATGACATTTCCCCCAAGCCAGACAATGGCTGCTCTCCAGGCCCTTTTAAAATCCAAAGTCTCCTGAGGGCCTGAGAGACGGCTCAGAGATTAAGAGCATTGACTGCTCCTATAAAGGAACCTGGGTCAGTTCCCAGCACTCACATGGGCAGCTCATAGCTCCAGTTTAAGGGATGTGACACCCTCACACAGACATAACATGCAAGCAAAATAGCAATGGACAAGATAAGTAAAAATTATTAACACTGAGCAGTGGTGGCACACGCCATTAATCCGAGTACTCGCAGGCAGAGGCAGATGGCTCTCTTGAGTTTGAGGCCAGCCAGGTCTGGAGAGTGAGTTCTAGAACAGCCAGGGCTACACGGAGAAATCCTGTCTCAACATCAGACTCTGTTTTCTTCAAGACGGAAGAACCAGGGCACAATCAAAATCAGCAAAGCTGAACTCCAACTACGAACAACACTTTGTCCCAGGTCTGGGGTCCACTCTTGATCTGGGCTCCTTCGAAGGACTTGATCACTTCTTCGACTCTGCCCTCTGCAGCACACAACTCATCTAGACTTCAGCTGACTTTCGCTCCACAGCTGCTGGAGTCTTCCCTTGTAACTGGGCTACACTTGATCAATAGCTCTCATGGGGTTTCACAGTGCCAAACCTCAGCTGCTTTCCTTGTCTTCAAACCAGTACAACCTGGGTCTCACACCAAGTTCAAGTGCAAGGGTCCCCCGCCAGCCGCCTCTGGAGCACGGCCTGCGTGTGCTATAGGGTACTGCTTCTCAGAAGTTTTCACCCCAACAATGCTAGTGCAAGGGTCCCCCGCCAGCCACCTCTGGAGCACGGCCTGCGTGTGCTATAGGGTACTGCTTCTCAGAAGTTTTCACCCCAACAATGCTAGTGCAAGGGTCCACCGCCAGCCGCCTCTGGAGCACAGCCTGCGTGTGCTATGGGGTAATGCTTCTCAGGAGTTTCCACCCCAACAATGCTAGTCTTCCCCCCCCCCCCAAGATGGTTTTTCCAAGATGGCTGTGTAGCCCTGACTGTCCTGAAACTCACTCTGTAGACCAGCTGGCCTTGAACTCATAGAGATCCTCCTTGCTCTGCCTCCCTAGTACTGGGATTGTGCCACCACCATACTGCCCTCAGTCCAGAAAGGTTCACTATGGCAGGGAAAACTGGCTGGGGAGAGGGATCTGAGGGGCAGAGCAAACGTTCCTTCTGTGTGTTTATTCCTTGGGGAAGAAGGGAAGAAAAAAAGGGGTCATTCTCCACAAGGCTTTCAGTTTATATGGACATACAGAAAGTTAGCAATTCCATGGGCAGTAACAAGAGTATCAAGCAGGCATTTTCAGAGTCACAGAAGCCAGTGGATCTGATAGGAGGGGGTGAGCCTGCAAAGTGGCCTTGGGTAGCCATAATGACCTAAGGGCTTGGTTTGCATAAGCATCTAGCTGGTTGAGTTAAAGGGAATCTCTTTGGGGAATTTGCTTTTGACTCCAGCAGGGTGCCCAGGTGAGAATTTTTCTCTCTGAAGCTAGTTTTAGCAACTCAGGCCTTTTTCCTGTATAAAACAGCTAATCTCTTATGTTAACTGAAACCAAGGAGAAGGATAATACAAAATATTAGTAGATTGTTAGGTCAGAGCAAAGGTTAGTAGAACACAGCTACTTGAGTCTGCTACTAGGGCAGTCATGAACTCCTTTCTCATCAGTGAGTGCTGTCAATAAAGTTATGGGGCCCTAGTTTTATGTAGATGAAGGTTTGACTTGAGTAAATGCTTTTCCCACCAGGGCTTCACTGTGTGGGAAAGGTATCTGGTTGTCCTACAGGAAAAGTCAGTTTTATACCCTGCTGGGAGACTATAGAGGGACAAAGGCCAGGATTTCACAAGATTCTACAGAATTGACAGTGACTCATCCAAAAGACAGGTGTTCCCGCAGCTCTGCGAAACGGGTTACACCATGTGGAGTGTCCTTACTCCTGTGGCTTGTCCAGTAGATCTTAATGTATATAATACTTGTGGGCCCACCACAAGTGATCTCAGTGACCTTTCTAGCTTCAAGTTCTAAAGTCCTCTCACAGTTGTCCCAAAAACATGGTCAGTTCTGTCACAGCAATACCTACTTCTGATGCCAACTTGTCTAAGATTTCTATTGCTGATGAAACATGACCAAAAAGTGATCTGGGGAGGAAAGGGTTTATGACTTACACTTCCACAGCACTGTTCATCATCAAAGGAAATTAGGACAGGAATTCCCAAGGTAGGAACCTGGAGGCAGAGAGCATAGAAGGAAGGGTGCTGCTTACTGGCTTATTCCTTACAGTTTGCTCAGCCTGCTTTCTTACAGAACCCAGGACCACTAGGCCAGGGATGACACCACCCATGGTGATGAGTTGGGCCCTCCCCCATTGATCACTAAGAAAATGCCTTAGGCCTGCCTGAACCCCGCTTATGGAGGTGTTTTCTTAATTGATGTTCCTTCCTCTCAAGTGACCCCAGCTTGTGTCAAGTTCACATAGCTGTCCAGTACACCCTGAGACTTTGAATGTAGGGCTATTTAGTAGTGAAATGTGTTCATACAAGAGATTGCTCCCCTCGCAGCTTCCATAGTCTAGGGAGACTGAGGCTGTGTCTAAGCAATAGACTGAAACATGGGAAACAAATCCCAGATAGCAAGCTGTGTGTTCTGGTCACTTGTATGGTCATGTCTGCTTGGGACACTAAAGCAGGAGGGTCCCTTGGCCTGGGAATCTTGGACCCTACACAGAGACCCCCTACTCAACACAAGCCAGAGTAGAGCAGGAGGCTCCCCTCCTCCTACATCCACACAGTCGAATGACAGCCACATGAGCACCAGCAACATAAAACAGCAGCTCCCAAGTGTTTCTGTAGGAATACTTGGCCTTGCCAGGACAGTGGTGGCACACGCCTTTAATCCCAGCACTCGGGAGGCAGAGGCAGGCGGATCTCTGTGAGTTCGAGGCCAGTCTGGTCTACAAGAGCTAGTTTCAGGACAGGCACCAACCAAAGCTACAAAAACCAAAAAAAAAAAAAAAAAAAAAAAAGAATGCTTGATCTTTGTGGAGCAGAACAACAGACCTGTTTGCATTCACAGCTGCATGGAAAATAGATTTAAGACAGTTTGCTCGTTAAGTATGAGTCACATTCACAGCTATTTTGTTATCACTTGAAAATATTTTTTAATGACACTTATTGAAGTTGAAAAGATGGCTCAGTGGCTAAGAGCACAGACTGCTCTTCCAGAGACCAGGACTCAATTCCCAGCACCCACATTGCGGCTCACACCATCTATAACTCGAGTTCCAGGGATTCTGACATCCTTTTCTGGCCTCAGTAGGCACTGCACACACACTGTACAGACATACATACAAGCAAATACTCATACACATATGGTCTTTTTTTTTTTTACAGTAAAGTTAAACGTTTATTAGGGTTATGGGGGGGAGACTAAGAGATACAGAGATAGAGAAGAAGAAAGAGAGGAGATACAGAAGAGACAGACAGAAGTGGGGGAAAGGGGAGAAGATGGGGAGAAAGAGACAGAACCTGCCTCTCCAAGAGGAAGACAGGAAAGAAGAGCTACACATATGGTCTTAATTAAAAACTGGTGTGTGTTGCCAGGTGGGGGGCGCACATCTTTAATGCCAGCACTACAGGGGCAGGTGGACCTTTAGTTCGAGGCCAGCCTGGTCAACAAAGTGAGTTCCAGGACAGCTAGGACTATTACACAGAAATCCTATCTCAAAAAATTAAAAAACTAAAAGTTGGTGTGTATGTTTGGCGAGTGAATATGTCTGCATATGCCAACCACGTCTTGTGAAGGATGGGAAGTCAGTTCTTTCCTTCTAGCCTGCAGGTTAAACTCAAGTCATGGTTTAGCAGCAAGTGCCTTTACTTCCTGACCCGTCCTACTGGCCCATCACTTGTTTCCACATATACTTTTTAAAAATATATTTTATATATGGATGTTTTGCTTACATGGATATATGTACCATGTGCTTGCCTGGTTCCTGTGGAGGCCAGAAGAAGGCATCAGATCTGGAACTATAGTTACAGATGGTTGAGTAACCATTGGTTGCTGGGAATCGAATCCTGGTCTTCTGGAAGAGCAGCCATCTCCAAACTCTTCTTTTGGTTTTAGGGACATGATTTCATTACACAGCTCTGCTGGCTTGGAAGTCTATGTGTAGAACAGCACCAAATTCACAAAGAACTCTCTGCTTCTGCTCTGCTCCTGAGTGCACATCATAGAATAAAAGTACACGTGTACACACACGTGCGCGCACACACACAGGTTATCAAGAAACATGCCCCTTGCCTCCATCCATTTGGCCCCACTTGCCAGGCCTCTAGAATAAAGTCCCCGAGTCCAAGGGCATCCTCTGTGATGTTCAGTTCTGTACCCCTCTCACAGCCTCTCTACAGTCTAAAGTGAGGCATTGGAGGGGATAGGGCAGCCGAAGCTACTTTCTCCCTCCTATAGTTCAGACAGTCTTGCACTGATGCCACTGTCCCTGCAGATCTCGTGGCCTGGGTGGAATATCAGGGACCACACTGCTGGTGACCAGTAGAGAGACTGGCCAACATTAGAGTGACCCAGGACTTGGCTCCTGGTCACTGCTGCTCTTGTCTTCCACCTTAGGTCCACTGCCCTGCCAGCTGTCCACCACATTTGCAGGCAGGGAAACAGACCTAGGAATAGCTGTGTTGCTCAATCCTTTAGAGCACAGTTTTCCATCTTATTGTGTCAGCAGGCTGCCATGCTTCCAGCTCTGTCCCAAAGGCCAGAACCTTCTGGTTCGGAACTTGAAGTGTGTAGAGTGCAGGTACCTGCACCCCAACTGCCTTGCCAGGGCTCACTCTCCTTGCATACACAGTTCCTGCTGCCTTTGGTTGGTGTGAAAAGCGAAGCTCTTTTAAAGCCAGGCTGCCTGGAGTCTGATCCTCCTGCCTCAGCCTCGCAAATGCGGGGATGACATGAGTGGACCCCCATAGTAGCATTGTATTTATATAAATTGAGCACCAGATGTGTAAAGTGAGGAAGGACATCACCCTTCCAGTATGGTCGAAGAGAAGGAGAGTCCAGAGCAGGGGGAGAGTGGTCTAAGTATGGCCAGCAGACTGGACTGGACCGTGAGAGGAGAGGGAGATGAGAGTGGGCAAAGGAGACCCAGAGGGGGCCGAGAGTGAGTGGCTGAAATGAGGCAGGGTTATTTAGGAATTAAAAGTGGGGGAAGGAAAGCCATGAGCAGAAGTTTAGGGTAGGGTTGAGCCTGGAGGTCAGTAGTTACTATGCTAGTAGGCACCATGGATAGCCATTTGTCCAGTGTTTTCTTTTGGACTTGACAGTATTGCCGCTGTAGAAACAAGAATAAGATGAGCACGTGAAGACATGTTTAGGTCTAGCTCCGGTGACACCCCAACTATGGAAGTAGGGGGCATGGTGGTGCACACCTTCAATCTTAGTGGGATACACACTAATATCATGTCCCCCTCCTCCGCCGAAAAAAAAGACAAGAGAGGAGGAAAATCTCACACAAGTTCCTTTCCAGTGTTTGGAGCTCACAGGAGGTTTGAGCCCTCCTCCTATGGTTCTGTGGGATTTGCTGATTTGCCCCCCCCCCCCGGCTGGTATGACTTGACACTGGTAAACACGTAAGTCTAGGAACAAGGCTGAAATACTTAGCGTTGGGATACTATTGACAAAGGAGTACCTACCTGGTCGACGACACACCCAGGGTGTCTCACACACTAGGGAAGCGCTATCCGCCAGATAGCAGTTTCTATTTGCGCACACCTTGAACCCCATCCCTGCGGGGAGGCATGAGCCACCACACCCAGCTTCCCCGAGATACTTTTAAAAACCCTGCACACCAAGGAGCAGTGCCCGTGTATGACGTGGGCATATCATTCACTCCCCACCCTGGATCTTGTCCGAAGGGGAGTGCCAGGGAAGAAGGCACGCTAGCTCATGCTGTGGAAGCTGAACCCACTAGCTTTTCTTTGGGAAACAGCTGTGGTCCACTGAGAGAAAAGCCTGGTTTAAACTAAAAGGCCCACTTTCCCCGGGCCTGCATTCTGCTCACTACGTGTTCAAGGAGCACACAGGTACCTACCCTACATCTGAGAACGGCCACAATGAAACTAGAAACTGCAGGGTTTCTGTTATTCTTTTTAATATTTGGGTCCCCGCAGCTTGCTCAGGCAACTGCGTGGCAATGGCAGCGGGTCCCCAGCTGTTTGAGAGGGAGACCATGGTGGCGGCAGCGGCGAGCATGAGACCAGACATAGTAAAGTTATATGCATTTAGTAGATGGATTATGGAGGGAAAGAAACAGAAGGGGAGAGAGAGAGAGAGAGAGACGTAAAGAAGGAAGGAGACAGGGGGGAAAGGGGGGAGCAGGAGAAGCCCGCCTGCCTCTCCCAAGAGCGGTGGGGAGAGAGAGAGAGAGGAATCCAAGGGTCTACAGAGTTGCAGAGAGGGAGTGGGCGTGGCTTTCCCTTAAAGGGACAGAATCCATTGCAGTTTCTTTAGAGAACACCTCCATGGAAAAGGGGGGTGGGAGAATAAGACACTGGGCCCCAGCTTGGGAGGAGGATCCGCAGCACCGCAGTTGAAAGGAACAGTCCTATGGTGAAAATAATAGTGGCTATCAGGAATAATGAGCATGAATTCATTTCCATTCCTGTGACAGCAACCTGAGAGAGTCTTTTAAGATATTTTTAAGCCTGGCAGTGGTGGCGCACGCCTTTAATCCCAGCACTCGGGAGGCAGAGGCAGAGGCAGGCGGATCTCTGTGAGTTCGAGACCAGCCTGGTCTACAAGAGCTAGTTCCGGGGGCTGGAGAGATGGCTCAGTGGTTAAGAGCATTGCCTGTTCTTCCAAAGGTCCTGAGTTCAATTCCCA
>JAQHUG010000456.1:970981-996440 GCA_028555095.1 Dicrostonyx torquatus | reverse complement strand
TCTCTCTCTCTCTCTCTCTCCTGACCTCCTAGTGCCCTCCCCTTCCTCTGCTCCCTAGCTGTTCTTGTCCCCCTCCCCCAATCCCCTCCACAGATTCCCGCTAGAGCCCCCCTCCCCCCTCCGCAGTCCGCCCTCCCCATTCTTCCTTCTCCGGGTCTCCTCCCTCCTCCCGCCCTCACTCGCTGGCCGACAGGGGGCGCTGGGCAGAGGCGGGGCGGCGCGGGGACTGGCCGCGATGGGACCGGAGGCGGCGCAGACAAAGGCGCGGGCGGAGCGGGGTGCGCGGAGGGCGCGGGCCGAAGGCAGCGACGCGGGGTGAGCCGGGCAGGGGGACCCCAGCTCCCGAGGCGCGATCTGGGCGTGGGGGTCATAGGGAGCGCGGGGGCGCTACCCGTTTCCAAAGTTGCAGACTGTGCAGCGGGGCCGGGGTGATAAAGGGTGCAGGCTGAGGGGCTGGCTGGGGTCTTGGGGTGCGAGCTGGGATCCTGGAGCACAGCTGAACTGGGTTTTCCAGCCCCGGGTCTGGGTGTCAGAGACGCGAAATCGCGAGGCTCCACTGCTTGGAAAGTTGCGGGTCCATGGCTTCCAGAGTTGGGGCTCACTGGCTGCCCCGGAGCGGGTGGGGACCGGTCCCAAGTGGGATTCGGGCGCCGGGCTTCTGTCAGGAGCCCTGCCGCGCGCGATCGGGATCTACGACCCCGCGCAGCCGCTCCTAGGCGCGTGACTACTTGGTGAGTAACTTTTCCTGATCTCAGCAAGTCCCGGCAGGAGCGGCGCGACCGGAAGGGCCTAGGTTCGGGGACCCCTTTTCCCCAATCTCCGCCAGACTTAATCACATCCCCGACTCTAGTAGAGCTGCCCTTCTTCAGCATGGGGGCTCCGATTTCAGACCCCGTGACCGTGACCTGCCCAGGACAATATGGGGGGGGTGACCTCAGGAGCCTGACCCTGTCTTACTGCATCAGCAGGACCCTTCTCTAATCCCCTCGGTTGCAGATTTGGGGATACAGGAGGGTATCCAAAACTCCCGGGTGATGGGTACAGACTCACACAGGAGGTTGGGGAGCCCCCTTCTCCCAGTCTTGTTCTCTGCTCACATGCTGAGAACTAGGATGAGCCACTTACCCACTGTCTTACTTATGCGCGTGTGCATGCATTGCGTGTGTGTGTGTGTGTGTGTGTGTGTGTGTGTGTGTGTGTATGTGCTGAGATAAGGTAAGGTCCTATTCTACAGTCCAGGTTGGCCTCAAAGTCCCAACAATCTTGCCTCATCCTCTCTAGTGCTCCGATGACAGACGTGTGCCACCTTGCCAAACTTTCATTTTGTCCTGTTTTCTTAATACTTATGTATATATTTAATGTATATGAGTGACCTGACTTCAGGGACACCAGAAGAGAGAATCAGATCCTATTATAGATGATTGTGAGCATGTGATTGCTGGGAATTGAACTTAGGACTCTGGAAGAGCAACCGGTGGTCTTAACCGCCTAGCAGCCCCTCATTTTAAATAGGCTAGGGCCCGCTGGAGACTCGACTTGGACAAGGTGTAGCCTTGCCCTTGGGGTGTGTGCTAAGTGGTCCTTTTGTGGGAGCAGAGAGTTCCTAAGTTCCAGGTTTGGCTGCTGGAAGCGCTCCACTTTTGTTCTCAGAGATGGGTGGCTCAGATGGTGCTGTCCAGGGTGGCCTTGAACTCATGGGATGCATGAGTCTCCTGAGTTGGTGGGATCACCAGCTCTCACCACTGATCCAGCTTTGTCCCACTTTTGATGCAAGGCCTCTGCAGGGCTGTCAGATGGGAAGAGGTGAATAAGATATGCCACTCACTTGATCTTGGCCTCATGCCCAGTTCTCGTGGGAGGACACTTTCCTGGTGGCTGGAGAGTGAGGATGACATTCACGTGACAAGGACCACTCGGCTGTTCTTGGAGTTGTCTCCTACCCAGGCAGTTTGGTGGCACTCCATCACCTCTCTCTGGTGACACTAGAGACCTAGAGACCACTCAGCCCAGATGTGGGAGGTTCTCCTCAAATGGAGGAAAGCAAGGTCTGTGGGCTGGGGCTACAACTCCTTTGGTACAGGAAGCCCTGAGCTCCATCCCAGCACCACAGAGACTTGAGTGTGATGGTGCAGTCCGGTCGCCCCAGCACTTGGGAAGCAGAGACTAGAGGAGCATTCTTGACCGCATGGCGATTTCAAGGCCAGCCTGGGCTAAGACTGTTGGTGACTGCAGAGCACATCACTGCTCTGATCGCCTTCCTTGCTGCTTTTGTGAAGGAGGTCATCTGGAGGACCTCCTTGGCCTGAGCCTCTCTGGGTCATTGCTCATCAGCCCCTTCTCTCTCCAGAGACCAAACAAGTGGTTCCTGTCACCTCTCTGGGTGCCCCTTAGATGCCATCCAGCTCAGCCTGACCAATGTCCACAGCCAGGTGAGCACTCACCTACTCTGGTCAGACCTAGCTGTAAGCGACCAGCCCCCTACAGAGCTTCTGTTCCCCCCTTCAGGGAACAGCCAATCTTCAGCACCCGGGCTCACGTCTTCCAGATCGACCCTACTACCAAGCGGAATTGGATTCCGGCTGGCAAGCACGCACTCACTGTGTCCTATTTTTACGATGCCACCCGAAATGTGTACCGCATCATCAGCATCGGGGGTGCCAAGGTCTGAGCAGGGACCTGGGGGCCGGTGCTAGCAGCAGGATGTGAAGCTGGGTAACTTACAGAATGGGGATCAGTGAGCCTTTCTGGGACCTAGCTGTTCCCAGAAGTAGCTCAGCAGTGGCTCTCACAGGGGGGGCTCATCCACTCAGACTTTCATCGTTATTGTCACGATGGGGATACTAGACCTCAATGCACCAAGAATTCTACTCCAGTCTCCCACTGAGGGATCCTAGGCAGGGCTCCACTCATAGGTTATGCCTCTGGGAGATTCTGGGTGGGGACCTTCTATTGAGCCTGAGACAGGTGCCTAGAATTATTTTTTAATCCACTGTGTAGTCAGGCTGGCTGCTGGTGATGGTCATTATCACTCCTGCTGATCTGAACTCTTGCTTTCCTCATCCCAGGCTATCATCAACAGCACAGTCACCCCCAACATGACCTTCACCAAAACCTCTCAGAAGTTTGGGCAGTGGGCAGACAGTCGAGCCAACACTGTCTATGGCCTAGGCTTCGCCTCTGAACAGCAGCTGACCCAGGTGGGCAGAGACATGAACAGTGACTGGCATCTGTGTTCCTTGTGGTGGGTTCACAGATAGCAAGACCCCTTGAGTGCACTGGGTAGTGTGGTCATTTGCCCCCTTGGCTGCAACATTACACACTCCTTGTGCCTCTTGGAGCAGCAAATGGAAATCTGTACTAGTACATTCCCCACCCATCACCATTATTTGTTTTAGATTTATTTTTATCTGTCTGTGTGTATTTGTGTGTGCTGGTGCCTGCAGAGGTAAGAAGATGGTATTGGACCCCAGGAACTGGAGTTCCAGATGTCTGTGAGTCACCATGTGGGTGCTGGGAACAGAACCTGGGTCCTCTGCAAGAGCCATCAGTGCTCTTAACCCCTGAGCCCTTGCTCCAGATCCCAGCCCCCCTCCTCTTTTTTTTTTTTTTTGACAAGACCTTTCTTCCTTTTTGGGAGGGGGTTGGTTTTTTTGAGACAGGGTTTCTCTGCACAGCCTTGGCTGCCCTGGAACTTGCTCTGTAGATCAGGCTGGCCTCGCACTCATGGAGAGCTACCTGCCTGTTTAAAAAAAAAAATCTGTTTTTAAAAACACTGGCTGCTCTTGCAGAGGACCCAGGTTCAGTTCCCAGCACCCATTCACTCAGCTCACAGCTCTCTGTAACTCCAGTTCCAGGGGACCTGACACCCGGACCTCAGGGGCACCAGGCCCATATGTGGTGCCCAGATACACATGCAGGAAAAACTGTGGTACACATAAAATAAAATAAATAAATACGTTTTTTAAAAATTATTTTCTTTCTTATTTTTCTTTTTTGTGGGACATTGTGTGTGTAGCCCTGGCTGATCTGGAACTTGCTGTGTAAACCAAACTGGTTGCAAACTCAGATTCTAGCTAAGGTTAACCTTAGCCCCTAATCTGTCTGCATGCGCTTCTCAAGTGCTTAGCTGGCAGTTGGCAGTAGTGCAGCCCAGGGTGTGGTCAAGAGCATCCCTCCTCTTGCAGAGGACTGAGTCAACTCTCAGCTCATAACCTCCTCCAGCTCCACGGAGGGGAACTCAAGGCCTCTGGTTTTGGGGGGTGCTTACACATATGTATGTACATACAATTTTTTTAAATGATTTATTTATTTTTACTTTTTGTGCATTGGTGTCAGATCCCCTGTTGTAAGCTGCCAGGTGGATGCTGGGAAGTGAACCCAGGTCCTCTGGAAGAGCAGCCAGTGCTCTTACCTGCTGAGCCATCTCTTCAGCCCCTAAGATGAAGATCTTATCCGTGACTGGACAGATTCTTTTTGGTTTTTTTCGAGACAGGGTTTCTCTGTGGCTTTGGAGCCTGTCCTGGAACTAGCTCTTGTAGACCAGGCTGACCTCGAACTCACAGAGATCCACCTGCCTCTGCCTCCCAAGCACTGGGATTAAAGGCGTGCGCCACCACCACCCGGCTCTGTACATACAATTAAAAACACCTTTTTCTTTTAAGAGTTTTTATTACATTTATTTGGTTTTTCTGTGCTGCGTGTCTGTGTGTGGTGCAGTGTGCTTTGGCAGTCAAGGGACAGCCTGTGAGAGTCAGTTCCCTTCTACTTTGCAGGTCCCATGGGTCAAACCTAGGTCATCAGGCTTGACAACAGCTTATTGAGTCAGATCGCAGCCTCAGATGTTCTTCTCTTTTCTTTTTGAGGCAGGGTCTCTCTCTGTAGCCCTGGCTGTCTGGAACTCGCTCTGTAGACCAGGCTGGCCTCGACCTCACAGAGATCTGCCTGCCTCTGCCCCTCTCCCCCAGTGCTAGGGTTAAAGGCGTGGGCCACCACAACTTGGTTTTTTGTTTTTTAAGAAATGTATGTATTTGTGCCTGTGTGCATGTGTGTGGATGTCCCAAGAGGCCAGAAGAGGCTCTGGACCCCCTGGAGTTACAGTTGGGAGTCAGTTGCCTGAGGTGGTACAGCTCTGCCTTTCTTCCTAACCACTGAGTTATTGCTACGTCTTCACAGATTATTTCTGATAAATGAAAATTTAATTTTAAGAGCATTGGTCTGTGTGAAGGAGTCAGATCCCCTGCAACTTCAGTCACAGACAGTTGTGAGCTGGGAATGGAATCCAGGTCCTCTGGAAGAGCAGCCAGTGCTCTTACCTGCTGAGCCGTCTCTCCAGCCCCTATGGAAATTATTTCAAAGTGAAAAGAAAATATATTATCATAAGCACAGGATGGCACCAGCTGTCAGATGGCCCATTTAGGAGCAGGAGTGCCAGGAGGCCAGCACTCTCAGGCTGTGGACACCCTTCCCTGTGTTATGAGATACTGGCAAGCGCTAAGAACAGATGGGCGCCAGCCTCAGGCTGTCCACTCCAAGCCAGCCTGACAGGAACAGGGAGTCACTTTCTGTGTGGCTCAGAACTTTAATGTCACCTCTGTGGTATAACCCCTGTCACCCTTGACACCCAAGATGGTCACAGGGTTGACCTTTTCCAAAGGCTCCAGGGTGACAGGGCAGGTTGGGGACGGGGATGTGACAGGGGTGAGGGAAATGCCCCTGACTGTCCTCCTGCCTCACCCCCAGTTTGCTGAGAAGTTTCAGGAGGTGAAGGAAGCTGCCAGACTGGCTCGGGAGAAATCTCAAGATGGCGAATTCACTAGTTCTGCCCTGGCCCTGGCCTCTCACCAGGTAGGTGTTTCTGCTGTCCCGTCTATTGCCCTCGATTCCTGCCACATTCCCGAGGCAGCTGCGTGTGCTTCTGACGTCAGGTGTCTAAGGCTGACTGATGGTCTTAGACATTTATGCACTTGTGTGCATGTGCCTGGGTGCATTTCCTGGAGAATAGTTCCAAGTGTTCAGATCCCTGTTTCTAAGGGTTGTTGGGTCTTGCGATGTCAGTGAAGACCCTGCCCAGGGGGGTGCGGTTCCCCATCCAGGAGCCTGGGGAGCTATGGAGGGTGAGAAGAGGAGCCACAACGCTGGGCTTCACAGGCCTGTTCAGACTCCATCAATACCCCAGTGACCCCAGTCCTCGACTCAGTCCAGGCTCCCACACACAGGTCCCCCCAAGTCCCTTGGTCAGCACCAACGGTCCTGGTGAGGAGAAGCTGTTCCGCAGTCAGAGCGCGGACGCCCCTGGCCCCACCGAGCGGGAGCGCTTGAAGAAGATGCTGTCGGAAGGGTGAGGGGGGGCTTGCGGGGCAGGTGTGGTGAGTAGAACCTGCTTGAAGCCACAAAGGGCATGGCTGGCACCATGGGCTTGCCAGTGAATCCCCAAGGACAGACTTTTAGGATGCAGGGGACGACGTGGTGTCAGGACCCTTACTGGGATTAAGGGGTAGTGGGATGGGGCCTTGGATGGTGGTGGTAATATTGGAGCAAGGTTTGTGTGGGTGTGGATGCAGCAGGTGGCAGGGTGTGGGGTAGGAATCCAGGCTGCAGATCTGGGAAAGGAGGCAATCGGTTCCTGCCTCCCATTCCGTGGCTATCACGTGGCAATCTGGGAGGGGCAAGGATAGGTTTCCAAAAATCTTTGGAGGTAGGGTCTCGCCGTGTAGCCCACTCTGGCCTGAAACTCATTATGTAGACTAGACATCGAACTTAAGGGGATCCTTCTGTCTCAGTTCACAAGCCATGGTCCCCGCTTCCTAGTTTAATGTCCTGACCCTGCTTCTAGCCCAGGAGGCGCTCCACTAGTTTCCACGCGTTCTGACTACGCCCACCCCTAGCCTGGTGTCTTCCCTGCAGCTCCGTGGGCGAGGTCCAGTGGGAGGCCGAGTTCTTCGCACTACAGGACAGCAACCAGAGGCTGGCAGGGGCCCTACACGAGGCCAACGCAGCTGCCGCGCAATGGAGGCAGCAGCTGGAGGCCCAACGTGCAGAGGCCGAGCGCCTGCGGCAGCGGGTGAGGACCCCCCATGTCTTCTGCCCCGTTTCAGTCTCCAGAATATCATTTCTTGCTGTAAAATGACTTGAGACCACGAGATCCTCAGGCTCTCCATGTCCCAGAGGGTGGGACTGCTGAGCTGTGTGTGTGCAGGTGGCGGAGCTGGAGGCCCAGGCGGCTGCAGAGCCGGTTCCGAAGGTGGGCGAAAAGGAGTTAACCAGCCAATCCGTGGAGCAACTGGAGGCCCAGGTGCAGACCAAGGACCAGGTGAGCCAGGGGCAAGCTTCAGGGTCTTGCCTCAGGCCAGTCTCCCTGGGAATCCAGAGTTCTCTGAGCAGATCCGGGACCTTTTCTCTCTAGGAGATCCAGACTTTGAAGAATCAAAGCTCAGGAACACGAGAAGCTCCTGACACCACTGAGCAGGAGGAGACACAGCAGAAGGTTCAGGTTGGTTGTGGGTCATGGACGCATGTATGTGAGCGTGTAGAACAGGTTCTACCTGTCTGTCTGTGAGTGGGGTGGGAATATCCACCTTAAGTTGTGAGGTCTTAGAGACTTCTAGTGTCAGACCTCGGCCTCCCACACTTGAGCAGTCTGAGGGGGTGGGTGCAGCTTGTGCAGAGGTTTAGAGCCCAGGACCCCCTGCCTGGGGGACAGTGCTATATTCCGTCGTGGGTCTTCCGTGGGCACACCAGGCGCCCAGAGGCTTCATTCAGCCTTACCCCTCATCCTTGAGACAGTCTGTCTCACTGCGCGAGGAACTCAGATTTTCTGGGCTGGGTTCTGAGCCACAGAGTAGCAGGGATCTGTTCTCCGACCCTAGCTGTATGTGGGCACCGGATTTCCCGTGGGTAAGAGGGATTGGGATTGAGGACTGTCACGTTATAGCCGGCTCTTCATCTCTTTAGTTAAATACTATTCACTTTGTTAAGCATGTCTCTGTCTTTGAGAGCTCATAAGGTTAGGTAATTCTTTCCCTCCATGTGGGTACTGGGGATTAAACCTTCAACTTGGGTAGTTTTCTCATACCGCGGCTCTACCTGCAGCTGATGTAACTCACAGAGATCCACCTGCCTCTACCTCTAAGTGCTGGGATCAGAGGTGTGCGCTGCCATGCTCCCCCAGGTGCATCTGGCTTTGTGCAGATTCCCTTCGATGTCAGGGGTTGTACCCCCCAAGGCAGTACATACGGTTGTGAGTCGCCCCAAGTGAATACTTGAAAGCCCCGAAGAAGTTTATATTCTTAAGCACCGAACCATATCCCCAGTCCTTAGAATCACGGTTTCTTACTGGCTTGGGGCAGGCTTAGGTGGGCCAGTGTGCTCTAGGAATCCCGCTTGGGATTACAAACGCATGCCAACCATGCTCAGCTTTTTATGTGACCGGGCTCTGAACTCACGGTGGGCACCTCACGCTCTTAAGACACTTTACTGTTGTCATCTCCCAGCCTGTGGGAGCCATGGATCACACCCAGCAGGAAAGGCGACCAGAGGCTTCATAGATCGCCCCACCCCCACGCTCCTTCCTCCCCCTGCAGGACTTGGAAAGACGGAATGCAGAGCTGGAGCAGCAGCTGCGGGCCATGGAGTGCAGCCTGGAGGAGGCTCAGGCCGAGCGGGAGCGCGCACGGGCAGAGGTGGGCCGGGCCGCGCAGCTCCTAGACATGCGACTATTCGAGCTGAGTGAGCTGCGTGAGGGCCTGGCGCGCCTGGCAGAGGTGACACCCTAGTCGGCCCTGGTGGATCTGCGGCCCTAAGGAGCCCTGGCAGGGAACCAGGGCCACCTCTGAGCTTTGCACTGTGTAGTTTTCTAGAATTCATGGGTGGCACTGATACCCAGATTACATTTCTACGTGGCTGTACAAGCACGTGGTGTTACTGTAATCTGTTGTTGCTAGCTGCCGCCACCCTGCATCCCAGAGATGCAAGGGAGGGCCGCGGTGGTCGTCCCCATGGAGCAAGCGAGGCTTTGGGGACCAGAGACCCGCAGCAAAGTTACCCATCCTGCCCCATTCTCAAGTCGGACTGGCAGGTTCAAAGAGTGTTTACTGAGGTCCTCTGTGGCCCACCCAAGGGACCAGCGGCTGCAGGTTTGCGCTCAGGTCTGAGCCTTGTCCTGGGTAGGTACCGGACGCCGAGGATCAGGAGGACGAGCCCCTTGGCCTGTGCTCCCTGCTTCCTGTCGCCGAAGCGTCTGCCCCACCTTCTTCTTGAAGCGCCGATTCTGTTGCTTGATCTTGGCCAGTTCCGCCTTGCGCTTGGCCTCCAGGTCTGGGTCCTGAAGTTGGGAGCAAGGCTGGCTGAGATCCTGAGCTTCCAGCTGGGCAGCTCTTCCCAGCGACCCGCTCCGTCCCTAAGCCCAGCCCACTCATACTGGCCACACCTCCTGCTTAGCCCTGCCCCTTGGCCCACCTTCCCCTCCAAGATCAGCTGCTTCCGCTTATTGATCTCCTTCTTTTCGTCAAAATGTGAGGCCTCCAGTTTCTACGGAGAGGGCACAGGTCAGGGCAAGCCCACAGGGTAGGGAGCCCTGCTCCACAACCTGGTGGCCACACACTCACAATCTCGCACTCTCTGCGCACCACGTTGACCTGAGTGAGGATTTTCAGGACCTCGGCCTCCTCCACAGCCAGCTCCTCCAGCTGCTTCTCTGCAGAGCATAATGTGAGAGGAGATAGGCAACACTGAGCTAGGCTGAGTGCAACTGGCTCTCTGAGCCCCGATTCCAGATGTTTGGATCCAACCACACGTGGACTGATGACACTCGGAAAAGAAGCACAATTGTGCCAAACTTGGTGGCAGATGCCTGTCATCACAGCACTGGGGAGGCAGAGGCTGAGGGATCACTGTGAGTTCCAGGCCAGCTCTGTAGAGCAAGGATCTGTCTCAAATAAATGAATGAGTGAACGAAGCGTCTGTGATCCCAGCTCCCTGGGAGGCTGAGGCAAGAAGGACTTATAGGCCACCATGGCGTAAACGGAGAGAGCTCAGGAAAGTCAAATGTGCTGCAGGGTCCAGGTGGTGTGTCTCAGCCGCTGTTTAAGATGTGGGGAGGGCTACAAGCCATGCCTGGGAGTTCAAGTCCTGGCCTACCTAACTACCACAGGTGCAGCTCCAGGGTTGGTGGCCCTGTTAACAGCTGGCTGGGCAACACTCTGCACTGGTCTGCAGCTCCAGAGTGACCCAGGCAGGAAAGCCATCTCCCACCCCTGGGCATGTTCTACCCATGGACCCTACCCACTTACTGATCTGCTCCTCGATGGCATGCAACAGGTGAATGTCATACTGCGTCACCAGTGTGATGGCCTGTCCCTGCCGCCCTGCAGGGACACATCTGTTATAGAATCTGGGCCCCACCAAGTGGCACATCCCAGTTGGTAAGCTCTAGGATCCTCCTCAGAGGCACAGAACAAGAACTCAGCGGGGAGGGGCCAGCTCAGAGGGCATGGCTCCACTTAGAGAGGGCCCAGATGTGGGAGCCAAGCACAGCCCTGGTAAGCTGGCCTTCTGTGAGGGCTTAGCCCTGCTCTGCTGCCCTTTCTTTCCACAATCGTGATCAAGCTGATGCACTGTTGGCTAACAGGTCATAGCAGCCTCAGACAGGGTTCTGGTGCCACCAGGTTGAATGGCAGGCCCCATTCAGCCCGGCATACTGGACTTTCAGAGCAGATGTCTCCCTGGTCCCTGGGTCAGCATCCCAGTAAGGTGCCAGGCTGGGGATGGATGCCAGGCCAAAGTGCACTGGGAAGGTGTCTCCACTGACTCTGCTTCTGAAGGACAGACCTGAGCTCCCCAGTGTCCCTCACTACAATTAGAACCTCCCATACTTGGCTCTGCTCACCTGCACGGGCTGTTCGACCAACTCGGTGGATGTAGATCTTGGGGAGCCCAGGGGTGTTGTGGTTGATGACCACTTGCACAGTGGGGATGTCCAGGCCCCTGGGGGTATAGAGCACTCAGCTGGGGCATCCATGTCAAGAGACCAAAGCTGCCACTCATCCCCACGCCCAAGCCCAGCTTTTTGGTCTCACCATGGTCCAGGCCCTGAAGAAAGGCACGCTGCACTGAGCTACTCACCTAGAGGCTACATCAGTGGCGATAAGAATCCGGTACACACTGGACTTGAACTTGGCCAGGGCTGCAAAGCGTTCTTTCTGTGCCACAGGTGGGGGGAGGTTTGTGAGCAGATGGATGGGGCTGGGACACGAGAGACCAGGGAGGAGGTAGCCTCAAAGTCAAATGGGCCACCAGGGTGACACGGGGAGGGGGTGAGGTACCAGTGAGATGTGGCACCTTTTCTCCGTGTGTTTTTGTTAAAGACAGGGCTGCACTGGACATGGCGATGCACTTTACTTCCAGTACTCAGGAGTCAGCAAAGGATCTCTCAAAGTTTGAGGCCAGCTTACTTTACATAGAGAGAACCAAGACAAACAGGACTACATAGAGACCCTGTCTCAAACTACAAGAAAAAAAAAATCCCCCAAAATCCCAAAAAGAAAACAAAAAACCCACAGCCTCCATTAGCCTGAGCTGGCTTTAAACTCCTGATCGTCCTGCTCCACCTCCTGAGTGCTGTGAGTCCTGTACACATACAACAGGCACGCAAGCTATGCTCAGCTCACACGGTTGGGGACGGAACAGAGGGTCTCACGCTAGGCAAGCACTCTCCCCACTAAGCTCCATGCTCCGCCTCGGAGAGGCAACAGTGAGGCTGGAGAGGCTGTGCCATGGCTGTCACCTGCTTCATCATGGAGTGCAGCGCCACTGTGGGGAAGTTGAATTTCCGAAGCATCATACAAAGGATTTGGCAGATCCTGGTGGGAAAAGAATGGTTGTGCCTCAACCTACCGGGATGTCACACAAGTGGTCTGAGAGTTGTAGAAATGCTAGGTCTGCTGCCTGCCTGATGTGCTTCCCAAAGCTAGACCAACAAGGACCAGCCCTAACTGAGGCACAGACTTCCAGAATAGTGCTCTTAAGTGGCTGGGGTCCTGCCGTGCCTGATGGACGCCTGCTGTCCCACAGACATGTCCTCTTCTGTGGACAGACACAAGCCTCCTGTTTATGTCCTTCTAACTGGCTCAAGCTGACACAGCCAACAGCTATTGAGATTTTTGTTTGGTTTGAGTCAGGGCCACAGTGTGTAGCTCCGGCTGGCCTGGACTTGCTATGTAGACCAGGCTGGCCTCAAATTCACAGATCTGCTTGCCTCCTGGGTGCTGGAATCACACTTCAGTACCAGGTGGCCAGGCTTGGCCTAGTCTCACCTGCTTATGAGGGAAACTGAGTCAGTGTGTCCTAGCACAGACGGCAAAAGATGCTCACTCACTTGCAGGTATTGGTGAAGATGATGATGGAGCAGTCCTCTAGCTGCTCTTGGAAGGTCTGGACCAAATGCACCAGGTAGGCGTCCTTCACCTTCTCCGGCACCAGCAGGTAGCGCTGGTCAAGCTGCTCCACTGTGCGCACCCTGGAGGTAGAGCAGCAGCAGAGTCTCAGTTTCCCCTTCTGCCTGAACTCTCTGATCTGATCCTTACCCACAGCTCTGGAACTCACGGGGCCTGAGCCTCCCAGAAGAAAGGCTGGTTGGTAGTCAGGCCCTGCAGTTCCTTGAGCGTGTCAGTCAGCGTGGCACTGAACAGCAGCGTCTGCCTGCGTGCTGGAACAGCTGTAAGGATGGTCTCCAGGTCTGCAGTGAAGTCAGTGCAACCTTGCTCCAGCAGCCGGTCAGCTTCGTCCATCACCTGCCACCAAAGGGATGGGAAAGGGGCTGGGCCAGTGCAGACACAACCCAGGACTGCCCCACGCCCAGCACCTCTGCTTTTCAGGGGCTAGTGTTCCAGCCTCAGGTCCACATCGCCCACTCTGCAAGCTCCAGCAGGTCCGAGGGTGCCCGCCTTCTCGATACCGTGTCTCTATTGGGCTTTTTGTCTATATGAGGCAAGGTCTCAATGTGGAGTCCTGAATGTCCTGGAACTTACTATGTAGATCAGGCTGGCTCAAACTCACAGAGACCCTTCTGTCTCTACCTCCCGAGTACTGGGATGAAAGGTAAGTGCCACCACACCCATGTGGCCCTTGTCTTTATTTCTAGCCCTCTGCCCATGTGAAACCAACCCTAACCCTAAGAGCATAGTAGCTCGCATCTACACAGAGAGTTACAGGATGGCTGAGGCTACATAGAGAGACCCTACCTCAAACAAAAGAAAAAGAGAGAAAAGGAAAGATAATGGATACTGCATGTTTCCTAGCCCAGTCTCTGGCTCCGAGGTCCGAGGGGAATACTTGGCTCACCAGGAACCGGATCTTCTTCATGTTGAATGTGTTGGAGCTGCGCAGGTGGTCAGCCAGGCGTCCAGGGGTGGCAATCACCACGTGTGGCTTTCGAGACAGCTCTAGCGCCTGAGCCACCATGTCTGGAGTGAGGAGGAGAGGTGAGGCTAGGTGGGTGAGATCAGTAGGGACCCACAGCTCACCCCAGTCTCAGCCCCCATACCCATGCCGCCAACAATAATGCAGTCCTTCAGACCCAGGGGCTTTCCCAGCACCCGGAACTGCTCAGCAATCTGGTAGGCCAGCTCCCTGTGAATGAGAAGGGCCAGCTGAGTCAGTGAGCACCTGGGCTTGTCTCCCATTGTTTCTCCCTCCTCAGGCTCCTTACGTGCTCCACCTCCCTAATGTTGGTGGCCTCCTCAAAAATCAATCCCATGGGGACTGGCGACATGGCTCAGGACCCACATGGTAGAGGGAAGAACTGCTTTCTGCAGGTGGTCCTCTGACCCCCACATGTGCACACGGCATGCAGATACAAGCAGTAAATCGACATATGTGGGCAAACCATTCACTGCTCAAGCATGAGGATCCGAGTTCAGATCTGCAGGTCCCTGTAAAGCTCAGTGTGCAGCCGTGTCTCTCACCTCAGTTGGGGTGAGGAAGAGTAGTGACATAGCAGGATGACCGGGGCCCACTGCTCAGCCAGCCAAGCCAATTAATGAGCCCTGGTTTCAGTGAGAGAACCTCTCTCTCTCTCTCAAAAAAAAAGATGGGGGTTGGAGAGATTGCTCAGTTGTTAGGATGGAAGAGAGGTAATGTCACGTGATAGAACACAGATTAATACAAATGGGTTAATTTAAATTATAGGAGCTGGTTGGAACAAGCCTAAGCTATAGGCCGAGATTTCGTAATTAATAAGTCTCCATGTCATTATTTGGGAGCTGGCTGGCAGGATCAAGGCTCATTACAAGGGCAACTCAAAGTCAGGGCACTTGCTTCAAGAAAGCACAGCTAGACCAGCCACACGTGAGGAGTGCTGGAGACTCACCTGGTGGGTGTCAGGACTAGGCAGAAGATGCCGTAGGGGTCCTCAGACAGCTTCTGCAAGATGGGAAGTACAAAGGCAGCTGTCTTGCCACTTCCTGTCTTTGCACAGCCCAAGCAATCTCGACCTAGGCAGACGGCAAAGCAATATCAACATGAAGCAGGGCCACTGGGCATCCATTCATTAGTATAAGAAACAGATGGTTATGGTCTACTTATGAGGAGCACTTAGAGTTCATGAAAATTACAGATGAGCAGGAGGTGCTGGGCCTCCTTCCCACTAGTTGGTGACTGTTTTACAATTCTAAGGCTTGGAGAATTACAGGCACCTGCTTCGTGATCAGAAAAGGGGGACAGGGCTGGAGAGATGGCTCAGAGGTTAAGAGCATTGCCTTCTCTTCCAAAGGTCCTGAGTTCAATTCCTGGCAACCACATGGTGGCTCACAACCATCTGTAATGGGGTCTGGTGCCCTCTTCTGGCCTGCGGGCATACACACAGACAGAATATTGTGTACATAATAAATAAATATTTAAAAATAAAAAAAAAGAAAAGGGGGACAGCCTCAAGCTCCAAACTAATTCATTAGATACAGCTTGGGTGTCCTAAAACCAGTGGGATGGGGGATCTGGAAAGGGGGCAAGCTCTGCTGGTCTATGGAAGGAAACGTCATGAATTCCTCCAGATTTGGGGAAAGGCTTCAAAAACTTGCTGGAAACTAGCACACCAGTCACTTCTGCCTGTTTTCTATGTTGGCACCCTTTCTGCAGAATAGAATGCTTAAAACTGTTTAAATTTCATTAGTTCCTTGAATTTGTTACTATCTAATGTCCAACAATTATGATTGCTTCTTTGAAATAAGGTTTTAAGTAGCACAGGATGGTCAGGAACTTGCTACATGGTTGAACTGATCCTCCCGCTTCTGCCTGTTCGATACTGGGATGACTGAGAATCACCACGCCTGGCTCCAAGGGATGTCTCTTTAACAGAAAAAGTGAATCGGGACAAAGAGCACTGACACAGATACCTGGAGTTTCACGGCTCTCTTTTCTAAGTCAAAAAGACAGCAGCTCTACTTTAGTTTCGCAGTGCCCTGGACTAATTCAGCAAACTCTCCCTGTGCTCGGGCACTACGAAAATTTCAGAGGTGCCATTGTCTATGTGACAACGCACACGACTCAGTCGCAGCCTAAACGTCAATGTTGTGGGTCAGAGTCCCCGAAACAACCAAAGCCCCTAACTCGTGGGACCCACGGGGGCTAACAAAGAGGGGACAAAGAAAGGCAGGCACGAGAAGAGCGGAGAGGACTTACCGTCCAGGATGGCCGGGATGCAGCCGAGCTGCACAGGCGTGGGCTGCTTCAACCCTAGCTGCCGACATTGATTCACAAGCCACGACGATAGCTGGAGTTCAGCAAACCCCGCCATGTTCCGAACCGGAGCGGACAGTGATGAGCACTTCCGGCGCGCTAATATTGCGTCAAGTTCACAGCTACAAGTTCCTCAGCCAATCCCAGCCTCGGCCGCTTTTTTGGCGTTTTCTGCAAGAAACCGTCTTACTTGCTGACTGTACCCGAACAACAATTCCCAGGAGGCTTTGTATCATGTGGCTTCATTTTCAGCACTACTGATTGGCTCGATAGAACTATGTTTCCCACAGTTCCCGGCGGCGGGACCTTGCTTCCGGTCTACGTGTCTCAGGAAGAGGACTGTGTACAGGGGTGGCGACATGGCTCCTCCAGGTCCTGGCGCGGCCTCTGGCGGCTCCGGAGATGTAGACGAGCTGTTCGACGTGAAGAACGCTTTCTACATCGGCAGTTACCAGCAGTGCATCAACGAGGCGCAGCGAGTAAAGGTGGGTGGCGAGCGGGGATGCCTCCGGCGCGCGCTGCGACTCTGGGCGGACGCGGTTTTTCTTTCTTTCTTTCTTTTTTTTTTTTTTTTTGACTTTTCAAGACGGTTTCTCTGTGGCTTTGGAGCCTGTCCTGGAACTAGCTCTTGTAGACCAGGCTGGTCTCGAACTCACAGAGATCCGCCTGCCTCTGCCTCCCGAGTGCTGGGATTAAAGGCGTGCGCCACCACCGCCCGGGAGGACGCGGTTTTTCTTACAGCAAAGGCTTCTTTTGAACTTATTGTATTGTGTAGCGGAGACTGACCTTGAAGTCCTGCCCCTTCAGCGTCCACCTCTCCAGTGCTTGGATGACAGGCTCATCCCATGCTCCCCGTTCCCAAAATTCTGTTGGTTAATTGCCTGAGCTGATCTGAAGTCAGGGTCCTGGTGAGGTGACAAGTTGCGCCACTGCCTCATGTAACACCTCTTATTGTTTCCTTTTGTCTTCCCCTCCTCCCTTTTTGTTTTTTGTTTTCTTTTTTTCGGAGACAGGATTTTTTTGTTTAGGTCTGGCTGTCCTCGAACTCACAGAGATCCTCCTGCTTCTGCTTCCTGAGTGCTGGGATTAAAGGCGTGTGCCACCACCGCCCGGATTTTAATGTCTATAGCCGGGCACATCTATCCCACTACTTGGGAGGCAGAGGCAGGACCAGCCTGCTCTACGTGGGGAGTTCTAGGCAACCCTTTCTTAAGCAATAATAGGCCAGGCGTGGCAATACACACCTTTAATCGCAACATTTGGGATGAAGAAGCAGGCTGATTTCTGAGTTTGAGGCCAGCCTGGTCTACATAGTGAGTTCTGGACAGCAGGGGTACACAGAGAAACCTGTCTTGAACTGCCCCCCCCCAGAAAAGTATAGTTATAAAAGGAAGACAGTGTCTCCTTTAGCCCATGGCTGTCCTCAGACTCCCCGTGTTCCTGATGCTCCAGAGTGCTAGGGGCGCAGTTATGCCCAGTCATGCAGTACTGAGGATGGAAACCACAGCCCTGGGGCAAGTGCTCTACCAGCTGAGTCCCAGTCCTGATTTTATTTGTAAACAGTTACAGTTTTGCTTCAGCCTCCCAGATGCAGGGACCAACAGGCCTGTGTGGCTACAGCCAGCTTGTCTGTAGTTCCTGTAAGAGGAGAACTGCGTCCATCATCAACAGCTAGGCTGCTGATGAGGTCACCCAGTCACTCCTGGGCTCAGTGGAAGACAGTTGATAGAGCGCCAAGCTTTCTAGGTGCATTAGCATTTCTTGGTGACAGAGGCAGAGCAGGCAGGCAGAAATGACAGGAGCAGGAGTTACAGAAGTGGTATTCTTAGGCGTGACCCTGCTGAGTGTGAAAACAGCTGGCATTCCAGGTTCTGGCAGTAAGGGCCTGGGGGCGTGGCTCCGGCAGAGAACTTGCAGCATGATTCTTACCAGGCTGACGTTTCAGAGTTGGTAGGCTCTGCCTTTTTCAGGTTCTCCACTTCCTAAGGACTTCCAGTGGTTGCATTGGCTGATGACTTTCTAAGATTCTAGAAGGTTCTCTCTAGTCCCTGTCTTTTCGTCATCTCAGAACAGCAGATGTAGGTTTCTGTCATCCTTAGAACAGCTTTGTTCCCTGTCCTGTCACTTTCCTCTTTGTCTCTATTCTTAAGGACGTGTGTGGTTAGTTTCTGATCCTGGACTTCTAAACTCTAAATGCGGGGCCACTAAATGTTTAGTGTGTCACGTCAGTGGCCCAGCAAGCCATCTGAATGACCCTTTTGAATACTGTGTCTTCCTTTCTTTCCTTATTTCTTTGGGGTATTTTGGAGGATACCCAGCTCTCCTGTGCCTGTCTTTCTTCCTCTGTGGGTGTCCCTGTCCAGTACTCACTGTGGTCCTGTTAACTCTCTCCTCTTCCCTTCCCGCACCTGCTGCAGGCTCTCAATAGCCCCATCTCAGACACCAGCCATCCACACTTCCCACCTGGGGTCCTCAGGGTGTCTTGTAGTTCAGCCATGTCCTTCAGCTGAGTTCCCAGGACACCATCAGCAGCCCTTCTAGAACCTTTAGAGCACAGGTCACCCATCACACATCTGCTCCTTCCTAGGGTTGTAGGTAGCTTGAGGCAGGCCTCTCCCTGCATCAGCTTCAGGCCCCACGAGAGCTGCTAGCTGCCAGACAGTGAGGAGTGCTCTGGTGATCAGGACTCCTTGGGTTATGTGGTCCCGGCTACTCCAGAGGCTGAGGCCATCCTGGGTTCTGTCTAAAATAAATGTATGTATCCACTCCCCACAGGAATGGCCTAGTCTGTGTGCCAATAACTTGAATGGGTCTAGTCTCTCGCCTCTGTCTTTTTCTGTCTCTCTTCCTCTATGCCTTAAAATGCTGGGGATAGAATCCAAGACCTACACACGTTTGACATTTCTGCCATCTTAAGGCTCCTCAGCCCATACCACTCCCTTGCTGCAGAACATGCAGGCCTTCAGCTTCAGATAAGCCAGTAGCTCTCAGCTGCCTCACTCCTCCCAAAGCCTTCTGTCTCCTTCCTAGTCTACTGCTCTACAGGCTTTGACGGATTCTGGGAAGGCCAGAACTCTCTTCCCAGCAAAGGCTCCCTATGTTTAAAGTCCAGGCTGGCCTTGAGTGAATTGAAACTGTCCTGCCTCAGCCTCCTGGGTGCTGGGATCACAGGCCAGGTCTTCAGGTCCATTCTGTTCTCACACTTCCTGCTGTAGGGCCTGGGGGACTTGGCCCCACAAGTAGTGAAGTTGCCTCTCTTAGTCATGGACAGCAGAGGCTGGATTCAGGGACTCCAGGCTCACCACGTTTAATGGTGCCCTTCAAGAGTCACTTATTTAGCCAAGGATGGTGGCACACACCTGTCATCCCAGCATGCAGGTGGCGGAAGCAGGGAGATCCAATGCTTTAAGGTTGTTCTTAGATACATCGTGAGTTTGAAGCCAGCCTGGTTTACATGGACCCAGAAAAGCTCCCGAGTTGATAAAGTTACAGTCCAGCTGAGCTGTGAGCAGGGTTTGTTGGCACTCAGATGGGCTGGGGCACGCAGCGGCTGGTGTGGCCATAGCGGTGCAGCCTCTAGGCCATATGGTTGAGATAGCAGGTTTTCATACTATGTGCCCTCTGTGGAGTTGTGGGTCTCCTGGATTCCATCAGAGGCTCAGAACTAGTTAGACTTGGTACCCCCTGAAGCTGCCCTGCAGCCCCTCCATCTCATTCTGACCATGTCCCCACAGCTGTCCAGTCCCGAGAGAGAAGTGGAGAGGGATGTCTTCCTGTACAGAGCATACATCGCACAGGTGAGCCAGGGGCCTGTCAGGACTCTTCCTCAGGGAATGGGTGTGTGAGTGGGCTGAGGATGACTTGCTGCACCCCATTCTCTCCTTCCAGTGTGTGGGTCCTGAGAATTGAACTTAGGTTATCAGGCTTGGCGGCCATCTCGTATCGCCCAGGCTGGCCTTGAACTCACTGTGTAGCCCAGGATAATCTTGCTCCTATTCCCACTGCCTCCCCCTGCCACTGTGCCTGGCTTCATTGCCTACCAGTGAGGTGTATTTTCACATTCAAAAAGCAACACCATGCTGAGTCAGGTGGCACAGGCCTGTCACCCCAGCACTTCAGAGGCAGGAGAAGTTCAGGTTTGAGGATAGCCTTGGCTACACGTCAAGACCCTGCTCAAAAATAGATATTTCTGTGATCTCTATGAAAAGCTCTTCTTCACTCTGGCCCAGGGCAGGGGGTAGGCGTTCAGGAGTGGTACTTGAAATCCCCGTGTTTCAGCACATGATCTGTGCTGCCAGCCCCATCCTGTTGCACACTCCTCTATGTGTGTCAGAGAAAAGCTGGGTGTGACTCTCCAACACGTATGGTGATACATCTCTACCCTGGTTGAGAAAGACTACAACAAGGGACAGAGTGGCTCCGGTAGTAGCCATAGGTGTCAGGAGGAGGCAGGGTGGGACGCCCTGCTGTCCCGCACCGCTGACATTGTGTTCTCAGCTGCAGCAGTGGGGCATGGTGTGACAGGTGAGGGCGCCTGGGAATCGTGACACTGCTGGCGTGGGCAGTGTGTTGGTAATGCTGGCGGTGGGCGGAAGGACTGATGTGCACCTGTGACCGTAGAGGAAGTATGGCGTGGTCCTGGACGAGATCAAGCCCTCCTCGGCCCCAGAGCTCCAGGCTGTGCGCATGTTTGCTGACTACCTTGCCACTGAGAACCGGAGGTGAGGCCTTGTAGGGGCAGGTGTCTGGCACCAGATAGCCAGGGCCAGGATCTACTACACCTGCAGAGGGAGGGTGAGGTGTCCCCTCTTACTACCCCTTCACTTCCTGGTGTCTCGATTTCCCTCACCTGTCGGTGGAGGTTGTAATGGTCCTGCTGCCCAGCACTTTGCAGGCCTGGGGGCATGGCTGTGTGTCAAGTGTGCTTAGCCTGCACATGGCCTTGGTTTCCATTCATAGCACAGAAAAGGGTGTGGGGGCTCTGGAAACAGTTCACCCGGCCCTCTCCCAAAGTCTCAGACTCAGCTTAGGAGGGGAACCAAGAACACTGACCCTTCATAGCAGCTGGGCTGGCACACCCCAGGTAGAGTCTGTCCTGCCTGCTTCACCCATACCCAGTCTTGCCCATACTCAACACAAGGCCCTGGCACAGAGGTCTTTGAAATTCCCACCCCTCAGAGGTTGACAACTTCTGATCCGGTTTCTCAGCTGTTACATGCAACCCTCATCAGGCATGGAGTGCCCCTTCCCACTTCAACTTGTTTGCCATCTGCATAAGAATGTGTGACTCAAGGCATCAAAAGGATGGTAGGGTTGCCTGCACTGTGCAGAGATGGCCCAGGCCACTCTGCTATTTGTTGGCATGCACCCCTGGGCTGACACACCTCCCCTGCACTCCTGAAGAATGGGATCCCTCACAGTGCTAGGGCTGAGGCCGAGTCCTGCCTCAGCCTCCCTAAGCAGCAGCATCTTGCAGGGATGCCATTGTGGTGGAGCTGGACCGTGAGATGAGCAGGAGCGTGGACGTGACCAATACCACCTTCCTGCTCATGGCTGCCTCTGTCTACTTCCATGACCAGAATCCAGATGCAGCCCTGCGCGCCCTGCACCAGGGTGACAGCCTCGAGTGGTAAGTGGCCTGGAGCCTGCTCCCTTCTAGCTTTTCTGAGACAGGGTCTCACTGGGGCCCAGTCTAGCCACAACTCCGACAAGTTGTTCTCTGATGTCCGCACATGTGCTTGGGCACTCACATGTGCACGCGCACACATAAAATATAGAGAAAAGAGGGGGCTGAGCTGAAGGATCCCAGAGGGAGGGGTAAGTCGGGAATATCATCAAAATATGTCATATATATGCATGAATTGTCCAAGAACAAATTTTAAATTATTAAAAAAATGTAAACAAAGCAAAAAAAAGAGACAAACAGGCCAGGCACATAACTAAAATGCTAGCTCCTGGAAAGCTAAGGGAGATGGGTTGAGGCGTTTTGTCTCTATATATTTTATTTGGGTACAGGTTTCCTGTACCACAGTGCATGTGTGCTGTAGACCAGTGGACACTTGTGGGAATTGGCTTGTCCACCGGGTGGGTCCTGGGGATCAACTGAAGTCACCAGGGTCAGTGACAAGCGCTTACCCTCTGAATCATAGGGTTTCGAGGCTAACCTGGGCAACATGGCGAGAGAGCGTGGGGTGGAGCCTGTCGTGCCAGCACTTGTGGGTAGAGGAAGGAGGATCTGAATTCAAGGTCATGCTCAGCTAATCTCAAATCTGAGTCTACCTTAGGCTTCGTGGAGTGGAGTGGCATCTGAAAGAGAACAAGGGTGGATGATGAAAGTTTCCATCTTGGAATGGGAGGGAAAGTAAATAGGAGAACACATGCAGTTGGCTACAGCTGGGCCTGAGAGATACGCTCCTGTCTAGATAGAAAACAAGGGACAGATGACCACTTGAGACACCTGTCTCCCCAGGAGCTGAGAGGGAGGCTGATGAGGAGCAGTGCTGAGTGCAGTCACCCTGAACAGAGGCAGGGGCATGTCTGAGCCTGTCTGCTTTCCCTGGAAGTGCAGTCAGCAGAGTTTCTGCCCAAAAGCCTGGCCCTCCAGGCCCCTGTGAGCTGACTGGCAAAGTGGGGCTGTTTGTCTTGGCAAGCCCAGGCACATACTGACCACTCTGTCTCTGCTTTGTCCATAGCACAGCCATGACAGTTCAGATCCTCCTCAAGCTGGACAGGCTGGATTTAGCCCGGTGAGCCACAGCCTCAGCTTCCCTGAGGCTTCTCCTTATCTCTGCTCCATACAAGTGACACACCTTCCTTTACCTGGGAAGGGACAAGGCTGGGGATAAGGGTGCGGGTGTTCTGCCCCTGCCGTTTCCCTCTGTGAAGCTGAGCTGTGAGTGGAGGCTGTCCTGCTGGGGAGGGGGGGCTCTGCATAGGTGTGGGTTGATGTGGGAAGCCTGAAACTTGTTCTAGTGCCACACAGCTGAGCTCTCAACACAAACCATCTCTCTGGGTTCCTCACCTTGTGGGGTAGCAGGTGGGCCAGCCATGTCTAGTCCATGTCAGGTAGACACAGACTAGCAGGAGAGTGTGCCAAGGTCTGTCCCCAGGCCACTCAGCACCTTGTCTGTGTCCTGTGCCCTAGGAAGGAGCTGAAGAGGATGCAAGATCAAGATGAGGATGCCACCCTCACCCAGCTAGCCACTGCCTGGGTCAGCCTGGCTGTGGTAAGTGTCTGTCGCTCGCTCTCTTCATGATGCAGCCGAGTGGCAGAGCCTGGTGGCTACTGAAGCAGGCTCCTGGAGGAAGTGCTCCAGGCTGGGCATCCTCAGCCCACACTGCCTTGCCTCCTGGCAGCTGCACCGTTCCAGTTCCTGGACTTGACCTCCTTTCCTGAGCTCTTTTGTCCACAGACCACAAGGGAGCCCAGGCCTCTGGCCTCACACGACCCTCCTCCTGGGTGGAAATGATCCAATCTAGCTTTCTGGAAGTTTACTTATTTATTTTCAGCTTGGGTTTTTTTTTTTTGTTGTTGTTGTTGTTTTTCTGGGACTGGCATGAAATGCAGGGCCTTCCTCATGCTTGGCAAGGTGCTATACCCAAGCTGTGTTTTATTATTTAAATTTAGCTTTGAGGGATTTTGTGTTCTATTGTGTTTTTTGGTTTGGTTTGTTTTTTTGAGACAGGATTTCAATGTTTGGCTCTGGCTGTCCTGGAACTCACTTTGTAGACCAGACTGGCCTCAAACTTACCTGCCTTTGCCTCCCTCCCCAGTGCCTGTTGTTTCAAGCACAAGTCTCAGTCTCACATAGCCCATGTGAGCCCACATCAAATTGGCCATGTGGTTGAGGTTGGTTTTGAACTCCTGATTTCCCTGCTCCATCACCCTAGTCTGCCCTCCCCATGCATGATCATCTCCCTGCCCCTTTAAAAGATGGATTTGTCCCAGCACTCGGGAGACAGAGGCAGGCAGATCTCTGAGTTTGAGGCCAGCCTGGTTTAAGCAAGTTCCAGAACAGCCAGGGCTACACAGAGAAACCCTGGCAAACAAAACCAAACAAAAAAAGTAGAAAGTAGGAGCTGGAGAGATGGCTCAGAGGTTAAGAGCACTGACTACTCTTCCAGAGGTCCTGAGTTTAATTCCCAGCAACCACGTGGTGGCTCACAACCATCTGTAATGAGGTCTGGTGCCCTCTTCTGGCCTGCAGGCATACATGGAAGCTGAACACTGTGTACATCATAAATAAATAAATCTTTTTTTTAAAAAAAAAAAGGTAGAAAGTGTTGGTAGCTGCTCACCTATCTTCAGCTCTCTGACCTTTTTCAAAATTAATTTTGAAGGCCAGCCTGGTCTACAGATAGTTCAGGACAGCTAGGACTACACAGAGAAACTCTGTCTTGAAGAAAAAAAGAAGAGAAAAGAAAAAACAAAAATAAACATTTCACAAGGGCACTCACGGTGCGGAGCTTCCTCACAGGCGTGTGTGGGGCGGGGCGTGTGCACAGAGAGGTGGGGCTGCTCTTTACTCTGCCTGCAGCCTTTACCCCGAGGCTTGAAGTGTGTCGTCCTGTGACAGTCCTCAGGGTAGCTGGGGTGACAGAGCAGCACTGAGACCCAGTGACCCTGTGTCCTAGGTTGCTTCAGCTTCCTAAAGCTCTGTCTGCACATCCAGCTCAGTTTCATTGTCATAGTCCTCCTCCCCCGCCTTTCTGCTAGTGTTAAACCGTGTAATGAACAACGGGACAGCTCTGGCCAGGTAGTCACACCAATCCCTGGAAAGCTTTTCCACAGCATTCAGCAGTGGTTAGAGCCAGGCAGTATGGCAGAGAGGGACTCTTAAGTTTTTTTTTTTTTGTTTTTTTTTTTTTTGGTTTTTCGAGACAGGGTTTCTCTGTAGCTGGAGCCTGTCCTAGAACTAGCTCTTGTAGACCAAGCTGGTCTCCAACTCGCAGAGATCCGCCTGCCTCTGCCTCCCGAGTGCTGGGATTAAAGGCGTGCGCCACCACCACCCAGCAAGAGGGACTCTTAAAATGCCCCATGCATGTCTCATACCTTCTATACAATGTTCTCTGCAGGGAGGAGTAGGGGCCTCAGCTGGTCCCCACAGAGTTACTCACCTTGAGCTGTGTCGTGGAGCTTGCGGAAGCAAGCGAATGACTCGCAGTGACATAAGTGTCCTCACAGGGTGGTGAGAAGTTGCAAGAAGCCTACTACATCTTCCAGGAGCTGGCTGACAAGTGCTCACCCACGCTGCTGCTGCTCAACGGCCAGGCAGCCTGTCACGCAGCACAGGGCCGCTGGGAGACTGCGGAGGGTGTGCTGCAGGAGGCTCTGGACAAGGTGGGTGGGACGTGCTAGGACTAGTGTGGGCATCTAAGCCACCTGTCATCTACTGTACCCCAAATAAGTGAAAACCTCAGTCATAACTGGTCACAAGACTGTGAGCCTTGGTAGATTAATGGCCACACACACTCTCCAGCCCCACTGACCCCTCTGATGCCTGCTGTTGGGGTCTCCAGGGTGATGTGTCACCAGGCTCACTTGAGCTTTTCTTTTTTTTTTTTAATATTTATTTATTTATTATGTATACAACACTCTGTCTACATGTATGCCTACAGGCCAGAAGAGAGCACCAGACCTCATTATAGATGGTTGTGAGCCACTATGTGGTTGCTGGGAATTGAACTCAGGACCTTTGGAAGAGCAGGCAATGCTCTTAACCACTGAGCCATC
>JAQHUG010000456.1:920877-970836 GCA_028555095.1 Dicrostonyx torquatus | reverse complement strand
TTTTTCGAGACAGGGTTTCTCTGTAGCTTTGGAGCCTGTCCAGGAACTAGCTCTTGTAGACCAGGCTGGTCTCGAACTCACAGAGATCCACCTGCCTCTGCCTCCCGAGTGCTGGGATTTTTTTTAAAGGTGTGCGCCACCACCGCCCAGCTCATGACGGGCCTTCTTGAAATTAAAGAGACATTGCCCAGCGATGGTGGCACATGCCTTTAAATCCCAGCACTTGGGAGGCAGAGGCAGGCAGATCTCTGAGTTTGAGAACAGCCTGGTCTACGAAGTAAGTTCCAGGACAGCTAGGGCTACACAGAGAAACCCTGACTTGGAAAAGAAATAAAACAATAAAAAGAGACCTCAGCAGTAGACTTTAGGGCCAGGGGCTTTGGGCTGAGGACCCCCGAGCTGTCCTCAGTAGGTGTTGCTCGGGGGCACAGCCTTCACCTCATGCACAAGGCTCTGAAATGCGATAAGGAAAGACCAAGTGTGGAAGGTCTGTCAGGAGTCTACAGCAGGAGGATGGTCAGTTTCAGACTCTGTTCCAAAGGCTCAGAAACCACAACCAAGATCATGTGCAGAGTTGAACCCCCATAGGGGAAGTCTGCTCTCTCTTGGTTTTTGAGACAGGGTTTCTCTGTAGTTTGGAGCCTGTCCTGGAACTAGCTCTGTAGATCAGGCTGGCTCGAACTCACAGAGATCTGCCTGCCTCTGCTTCCCAAGTGCTAGGGTTAAAGGTGTGCGCCACCATGCCTGGCTGGCTTTGGGGACTTTTAGGTACAGGTGCTCTGTTGTGGAACTTGGCAGCTGGTTGGCTCCCGTCTGCATATCCCCTATGCCCTCCCCTGAGCTGGCCTCCTTCCTATCCCTGCCCAGATGGAGAACGGGAGAGGGCATCACAATTAACTAGCAGCTCCATGGAGCTCAGGTGAACTTGGTGCCCCCAAAACTGGAAGGGCAGACTCAGGCTAAGCTGAGCTGGAGGGCATGGGAAAGGACTCTGGGACAGTTTGGCCCCACCCCACCTTCCCTACAGTGGCTTGGGTTCAGGGTCTGGGTTTGCTAGCTGCCTGTTCCCCATCTGTTTACAGGACAGTGGCCATCCCGAGACCCTCATCAACCTCATTGTTCTGTCACAGCATCTAGGCAAGCCCCCTGAGGTAAGCTGTAGTATAGCACAGACCTAAGCCCCATCAGGGTGGTGGTGGGGACGCCGCAGGACAGGTAGAGAGCAGGGAGGCACTGTCCAGTGGGCCCCTTCTGAGGGGAAAGAGGAAGTTGGGGCAGCTTTCTGCTTAGGGCCTGCTGAGCCCTGAGCCATCTGCATCTCTTTGCCGTCCCAGCTGAGGATACACAGCTGTGCTCAGTGCTGGATGGTCAGGGCTGGGTTGGAGCTATCTTGGGTCTAGATCCTGGAACCTGTGGGTTGCGACCCCTTGGTGGCCGAACAACCCTTTCACAGCAGTCTCAGGTATTTTCATTATGATTCATAACAGTAGCTGAATTGCAGTTACGGGAGCTGTGTTAAAGGATTGCAGCATTAGGGGGGTTGAGAACCACTGCTCTAGAGTGTAGGACATGTAGGCTCACAACACTTCATCAGCCCTTCCCCTCAGTGTGTCCCACCCCATCCTGGTCACTCCTTCCACACCTGAGGCTAGCCCAGCAGCAGTACGATGTGCTGCCTGGCTCTGGGTTGGGGTCCCTCCCTTGCCTCTACCCTTCTCGGCAGGGCAGGTGACTTCTGGATCCTCGGATCTGGCTAACCCGTCCCACTCCATACTCCTCAGGTGACAAACCGATACCTGTCGCAGCTGAAGGATGCACACAGGACCCATCCCTTCATCAAAGAGTACCATGCCAAGGTAAGCAGCGCAGTCGCTCCTAGGGCTGGGGATGCCCTGATGGGAGCAGGCTGTGTTGTCTCATACATGGCATCTGATCTCCCACTGCAGGAGAATGATTTTGACCGCCTTGCTCTACAGTATGCGCCCAGTGCCTGATGACCCCAGCTGTGTGCCAGATGTTATCCTCACTTCCTTGTCTGCCAATAAAGTCTGTCCATCTTCTCTCTGTCTGATACCTACCCAGCACTCACTACAGCTACTCTGATAGGAGCATGGGACCAGGACTTGGAGGAAGGAGTCCCCAGCATCCCACCTCACTCTGGGCTGCAGGGTACCTTACCATGGCTCCCTCTCCTTCCTCTGTCCCTCAGTCCTCAGTCCAGCCCTACAAGCATCCACAGGTAGTCTCAGTCAGCATGCAGGAAAGAGGTACAGGCCATCAGGAAGCTATCATGATGGATGTAGAGATTCAAACTGAGGCTCCTAGGGCTTCTTGGGGCTGCTACTGTGTACAACATGATTAGGTCACTGGCAGGACCATCATCTAAGATTGAGACCTGTGCTGGCCCCTGCTTATCTGTTGAATGACACGGGTCGAAGATTCCCTATCACTTAGCAGAGACAGTGAGGAGCGCCTGAACAGGTAGGATCAAGCTGGACAGGAAGGAGGAGGGCTAATTAGGGCTTTCAGTGGGGGCAGGACTCTATTGGGCTGTGTGCCTGATGCTAGACTAGAGGACACACATTCCAGTGGCAGACAACAAAGGACCTCTGGGCTTCTAGTCACGCTGTGACCTCACCTCACCTGCTGGGGAGGAGATAATATGTTTGACTTTCAGGCTGGTATCTTCATGTGCCACCACAGATGCCACAGCAAAGCATCCACTGACACCTGGCCCTGGGGCAGGAGGAGACTGGGCATCCGTATGGGCTCCATTAGGGGTCCAGCAGCCTTAGCACTGAGCCTTGGTGCCTGTTCAAGTGTCTGCCCGGAAGCCCTGGTCCCAGGCCAAGAAGAAACTCAGGCTGAGCAGGCTTCTTTCCTTACAGATGGGTGCGGCATTTACCAGATGGCTAGAGATTGCCAGGAGGAACTGGGAAGGGCCTCAGTCCCTAGCCTGTCACCTGACAACTCAGGAAAAGTACAGGAATCCTCTCCCACGTGGTCTCCATCAGAGACCTTTGAGTGCTGTGGGCACTCCTAGGGAGAGGTGGGAGGATCAGGAGTTCAAGGCCAACCTCAGTGAAAGGAGGCTGTGAGAGATGGCCCAGTGAAGTGCCTTCCCTAGAGCATGAGCCCGAGTTTGGATCCCCAGCAACCACATAGCTAATAGAAGTGGCTCATGTCTGTAACCTCAGGGTTAGGAGCTGGGGTAGAAGATGAGGCTCCCTAGGGCTCACTGGCCACCTGGTCTAGCTTGATCAATGAGTCCTAAGTCAGTGAAAGACCCCGCCTCCAAAAATAGAGCCAGGGTTGGAGAGGTGGGTCAGTGATTCAGAGCACTGACTGCTCCTGGAGAGGATCCCAGGTTCAGTTCCCAACCTGTTCAGGGATCTGATGTCCTCTTCTGGCCACCTGGCACCAGTTAGGCAAAACACACAAAATGACTAAATTTTTTAGAATAAAATAATAGCAGGGACTGGAGAGGTGGCTTAGTAATTAGAAACACACATGGCTCCTCCAGATGAATGGTCTGGAGTTCTGATCCCAGCAGCAATGTCCACCCAGTCCACAGCAGCCTGGAGCTTCAACTCCAGGGAATCTACACCTTCTGAACCTAGACCTATGTGGCAGGTGCACACACATACCAGACACATACACATCACAGTTTTTTTAAAAAAAATATTTATTATGTATACAATATTCTGTCTGCATGTACGCCTGCAGGCCAGAGGGCACCAGACCTCATTACAGATGGTTGTGAGCCACCATATAGTTGCCGGGAATTGAACTCAGGACCTCTGGAAGAGCAGGCAATGCTCTTAACCACTGAGCCATCTCTCCAGCCCCCCACATCACAGTTTTTAAATGGTGGAGAAAGATGGTAGACATCTATCTCTGACCTCCAAAATAATAACATGGCATGTGAGTGCATGCACCACGTGTGCCTGTGCACGAGGCTGGGGATGTGGCTCCATTGGTGGAGTGGTTCCCTTGTAAACAGGCTGAGTTCTGTCACCGGCAGTGGATAAACCAAGCATGATGGTTCATAACACATACACATCACAGTTTTTTTATAAAATATTTATTATGTATACAATATTCTGTCTGCATGTATGCCTGCAGGCCAGAGGGCACCAGACCTCATTACAGATGGTTGTGAGCCACCATGTGGCACTCAGAGGCTGAAGCAGGAGAATCAGCTGCACCTTGAGACCCTGTCTCGAAAACCAAAAAGAGCCTGGAGCAGTGCTCAGTTGGAAGATCAGCACAGGAGACCTTGTGACTGGACGAATCTTTTTTTGGGGGGGATCTCATTGCATTTATTTGTGTGAGTGGGCACATAGGGGGAGGTGAGAGGATAATTTGCTAGACTCAGTCTGTCCTCACCTTCAGGAAATTAATTTGGTGGCAGGCCCCCTCACACCTGCTGAGCCATCTTGACCGCAGAACCCCAGGATAGTCGCAGACTGAGCAGAGGACAGATCACCCAGAGCTTGGGAACCACTAAGGTCCCACAACAGGAGAGCAGTAGGGGTGGTGCCCGGCATCCTGAGGGGCAGGGCCTGGATCGGCCACGCCCCCGCTTTGCACTGGTGGGGGCCTGCGCGCCCCCGGCCTGGCTGCAGCGCGTGACGCAGGGGCGCGCTGTGGCTCGGAAGCGTGCAGGCGGCGGCGGGCGAGCTGGTGGCATGGCGGCTGCGTCAACGACCACCGGGCTTGAGACGCCAGAGCCCATGCCTAGCTACGCGCAGATGTTGCAACGAAGCTGGGCCTCGGTGCTGGCGGCGGCACGGGGCTGCGGGGACTGCGGCTGGGGACACGCGCGTCGCGGCCTGACGGAGCACGCGCACCTGGCTGCCCCGGAGCTGCTCCTGGCCGCGCTGTGCGCTCTGGGCTGGACCGCACTGCGCTCCGTGGCCACCGCGCGTCTTTTTCGGGTCAGTGCGACCTGGGGGCCCTTGTGAACTGCATGCTGAAGAGTGAGGCTGCTTCTCACGTATCCCTCTGTCCGTAGTGGCCACTGGAAAGTGGGGGGCCTGGGTTTGGATATTGGGCCCTCAGAGACCCTTTGCAACAGGGTGGGGTGGGTGCGGGGGTGTCACTGAACTGGGGTGACACTTCGATGAATTGGGAATCCCATGTGGCCTGGGGTGTTGTGGATGCAAGGAAACTAGATCCACACCCTATCTTGGGCAGTTTCGATAGAATCTAGGGCAATCCGCTCGGTACAGCATCTATGCTGTTGCGGACCCAAGGGTCAACCTTCTGGAAACCGACCTGGGAACCACGGAGCCCAGATCCTGCACGGGAGGCCTCGAGGTGCCCAGAGGTCACCTGAGCCGTGCATCACTGGGAGCTGCCGTGTCTACACCGTATCTGTGCAATCGATGCTCCGCCCCTGTCTGGAGTGCCCACCACCCCCGAAGCAGGGGTGGCACAGACCTGTGTATCAAGGGCCGTACCGAGGGGCTCAACCTTCGGAATGACCCTGTCTATGTCTTCAGTGTTGCATTCTGCCGCCCCCATGGGGCGATGGTCAAAATGCTGTTTCTGGAGACTGAAGAGGCCACCGCCCAGGTCTGAAGAATGACCCTGGTAGTGATGACATTGGCACCTGACCCTACTCTTCACTCCTACTTGGGCATTTGGGCCTGTACCATGGTGGATACTCCCCAGAGGACTAGCTGGGGACATCCCGCCCCCAGCTGACTGGAAGTGGCAGAGTGTGCGGGGACAGAGAGCGTTGTGCCAACAATGGGACCTTTCTCTGCTGGCAGGAAGAGGCTGTTAGGTCAAGATAGGGTGTTGTCCAGCTCGAGAGCCCACCCTGTCTGTTGTCAACCAATGGAGGGAGCGACCTCAGCCCCCAGCTGTTGAAGAGAGGGGAGGCAAGAATGAAGAGGGCCAACCCTCAGGGCAACCCTGGTCCCCATCCGCCTTGGCCAGTGTGCTCTCCCGGTGCCCAGCTGGGATTGCTGGAGGCCCTTGAGGCAGCCTGAGGCCACCCTACTTCCACCCTCCACCCTCCTCCTCCCTTAGAAACAGGCAGAGGGGCTGCCCCATTCTCCAAGCTCAAACTTGGCAGCAGCCTGGTTGCTAGGGGTTACGAAAGCTGGGCTCTGGCTGTCTCCATGACAACTGCTGGGTGCTCTGGGTTCCTCTGGCCCCCTCAGCCTTGGGAGGAAGGGGGCTGGGTTTGGCCCACAGTGCTGGAGCTCCTGAGGCCTTCCTGGACTCTAGCTTGGCCATTCCAACCCATTTTTTGTAGTTCGGAGATAGTGTCACTCTGAAGCCCAGGCTGCTCAAATCCATGGCAGTCTTCCTGCCTCAGCCTCCCAAGCTGGGGTGATAGGCATACACCACTCACTGTCCTGTGACGTCTCCATGTCCCCCAAATTAGCTTGCCTCCCACCTCTCCCCCTCCTACACCATCACAGCCTTTGGTCCCCAGCTTTTCCTCCCAGGCTCCCTCCTATCCTCAGTTTCTCTTGCCTTCTTCCCAGTGAGGGGGGGGGTCACTGTTTTCAAGTCCCCCTGACTCCCAAGGTATTTTCCTTCAATATCTGTTCCCCCTTTCTCTCTCCCTGAAACACTCATTTCCTGCTAGAACCTGAGCACCCACCACCAGATTCCCTAAGTTTCATTGCTTTAAGCCTGGACGTGTCACACACACACTCCCGCCCAGCTTCCCTCTCCTAGGCCACACAGGACAGCTGGGTGCTAAGTTTAGCCCTTCATGGCCACACACATGGGCTCTGGTTACTCCAGATGATATGGGCACAGGGACCCAACTTTCTCAGTGCCATTGAGACTGGCGAGTCCCTGGGCCTCACTTTTCTACCCTGGAGGAGCATCACGCTCTCCAAAACAACTACCTACTGTGTCTCCACAGCCCCTGGCCAAGCGGTGTCATCTGCAGCCTCGAGATGCTGCCAGGTTACCTGAGAGCGCCTGGAAGCTTCTTTACTACTTGGGCTGTTGGAGCTACTGTGCCTACCTGCTTCTGGGTGCCCATTATCCTTTCTTCCATGACCCACCCTCTGTCTTCTACGGTAGGCGTCCTGCGGGACCAGTGCAGAGGACTCTGTTAAAAACAATATAAAAGGGGCTGGCAGGATGACTCGGGGCAAAGGTGCTTGCAGCCAAGCCTGACAACTCAAGTTCTATCCTTGGAACTCATAGTGGAAAGCAAGAAGTAGCTTTTAAAAGTCCTTTATAGCCGCATGTACACCATGACGTGCATGTGTGCGTGCACACACATGTTCTGAATTGGCCCTAATGTGATACCTCTATGGAAGGCTTGATACCAAGACAAGGGTGGGCATGGAACACTGGGAGTAGTTTGGTCAGAAGAGGCTGAGTGCAAAGGTGTGACAAGATGACGCCGTGAAGACAACTCCTGGCTGGAGTTGGAGTTTCACAGGAGACAGATAGGATGGGAATTCGTGGATGGGAAAGTGTGCAGAGTTTGGAGGCTGGGGAGGCGGGGCGCTCCTTGCTGAGGACCATAATGTGGGAATCATCAGAGCCTTGAGAGGTACAGAGATAGATGCTTCCCATGTGGACTGAGAGGACTTTGCGGGGGACACAGCTAGGCGCTGTAGTGACTTTGCCCACATGGAAAGCACCACACACAGTCTTTTTTCCTATGTAGTCCAGAAAGGCCTAGAATTGGAGACACCCTGCTCAGTGTCCTGAGTGCTGAGACTGGCCATGCACCACTGCTCCCACAGCCATAGGAGTTCTGAATTTCAAAAGGAGTGGTGTTTGCTGTTATTCAGTTTGCCTTTATAAGGGTAACTCAGTGCTATGACTGAATTAGATCCTGTTTGGTCAGAGAGTTGAGAGTTTATTGAGCACCACAGGTTTTTTTGTGGAGATGGAAGCAAAGTGACTCCTGCATACTGGACAGCCCGCGACAGCTGACCACGCCCCCACCCCTTCCTTGGGGTGATTCTAGCCTGTCCTGAGCCACGCCCACATCCACTCATTGGGCAATTCTAGGCAGGGGCCCAGGCTTAAGCAAGTGCCAGGTTGGCTTGTGCTAGGAACAGGTTCCCAAACCCTTCATGGTACAGCCAGTCTGATCATAGCAAGTGGCAGGAGAAAACGTAAGGGAGGGGAGATAGGGGTCAGGGAGGTGGAGGACTTTGTTGGAGGTGACGGGCTGAAGTGTACTGAAGAGAGGCGGGGCTGGGGCTTGCTAGAGGCTGAGGAGGGAAATGTGCATATGGAGTTTCTTTCTCTTTTTATATCAGCGTGGCGGGAACACCTGTGTGCCACAGTTTGCACACGTGTGTGAAGGTGAGAGAACAAGTTGGGGCCGTCCTCTCTGTCCCTCCTGTGGGGTCTGGAGTCAAACTTTGGTCATCAGTGTTGGTGGCAAGCGCCTTTACCCACTGAGCTTTCTCGCTGGGTCTTTTGGGGATTTTTATACAGGGTCTCATGTAGCCTGGGGTGTTCTCAAACTTAGCATTCTCCTGCCTCAGCCTCCCAGAATGCTGGACAGAGACCAGAGGACAGCATTTTTTAAAAAAGATTTATTTATTTATTATGTACACAGTATTCAGCCTCCATGTATGCCTACAGGCCAGAAGAGGGCACCCGATCTCATTACAGATGGTTGTGAGCCACCATGTGGTTGCTGGGAATTGAACTCAGGACCTCTGGAATAGCAGCCAGTGCTCTTAACCTCTGAGCCATCTCTCCAACCCAGAGGACAGCATTTGAGTTACTTCTGTCCACTGTTCTGAGGGTTCTTGGGATAAAGTTCTGGCTACCAGACTTCACGGCAGGCAAGTGTCTCTGCCCTCAGTCAGCTTACTAGCCCCACAAGTCCTCTCGGACTTTCTATTGAGTGGCTGCCTCTAAGCTGGGGACATGGTGTCACTAAGGCTCAGACAGTCAGAAGACTTGGTGGGCAGAGCATTGAGGAGCCCCTGAACTCAGTGGCAGGGGAGAGAAAGAGGCACAAGTGGGGAGCAGCAGGCAGTGAGGGACTCACTGGGAGGAGAGACATTTGTCTGAAAGAGAACAGATATGTCTGGAAACATGGCAAGGCTGGAAAGGAGAATGTAGGCATCACAGAGGAGCCATGTCTGATGGTGCATACTTGTTATCTGAGCACTGGGAAGACATGCAGGAGGATTTCTATGAGTAGGTCTTAGGTCAGCTTGGATTACATAAGAGACCTCCAAAGAACAAGACAAGCAAGTGAAATGGGGCTTGGGAGTTGGTAGAGAGCTTGCCTAGAAGCAAGAAGCCCTTGGTTCCGTCCAGGCATGGGGTCTCCACAGGCCGGTCATCCCAGCACTCAGGATATGGGATGGGGGCGGGATTGTGAATTCAAGGTCATCATTTGCTACACAGAGATTTTTGGAGTGATCTTGGCCTACATGAGACCCTGACTCAAAAATCAAACAAGACTGGTGAGGTGACCCATTTGGGAAAGATGCTGGCTGCCAAGCCAGGGACCTGGCTTGGTCCCTGGGACCCATAGATGTAGCACGAATAATAAACACCCAGAGACAGGTATTGAGGTTCAAGCTGAAGATCAGAGTGGCAAAGCAGTGAAGCCACTAGAGAGCTCTTACCTCTGCCAAGGCTGGGTGATCCTGTCCTCAGCCTGACTGCAGACATCAAAGACGTACACCACCGCCGCCCACCCTCTGTTGCTAACTAGTGTGGCTGCTGGGATTTAAGGTGTGCACCACTGCCTGGCCTCTAGTGTCTTAGCCCTGCACTCTGATCTTCAAGCTTTACTTATTAAAACACAAGCAAAATCTCACTGTACACAGAGTGGAAGGAGAATGACTTCTGAACATGTCCTCCACAGGGACCTGAGACAGGCAGGTGCCACACACATTCACGCTGACAGACTTCTGGCCACCCCACATTCAGAGGACACATGCTGTTGTGAGGCTGTGTTGGGAGGGCTTGGGCGACAGGCCTGAACATGACCATGAACGTGGCTCTTCCCAGACTGGAGGTCGGGCATGGCGGTGCCCTGGGACATAGCCACCGCCTACCTGCTGCAGGGGAGCTTCTACTGCCATTCCATCTATGCCACTGTGTACATGGACACCTGGCGCAAGGACTCTGTAGTCATGCTGCTGCATCATGTGGTCACCCTGCTTCTCATCGCCTCTTCCTACGCATTCCGGTGAGGGTCATCAAGAGAGGGGGCAGCAACTGGGGCTGGATGGGGCCAGAGCAAGGTGGGTTAAGGAGAAGGACCCAGAGACCCCCACCCGCTGTCTACTGCCTCGGTCCTAGGCATGTGTGACACCCCTTTTTAAATTCCTTTGACATTTATTTATTTTGGAGGGTGGCATGGATGTTGCAACTTGTGTGGGGGTCAGAGGACAACTTTCAGGAGTTGGTTCTCCTGGAGTTGAACTTGTGTTATCAGGTTGATGGCAAGTGCCTTTACCCAGTGCACCATCTTGCTGACCCTGTATGGACCCTTGGCCAGCATGGGTTTACTCACAGGGAATCCAGAAACAGAGGATATATGGTGTTCAAGGCCCACATGTATTGCCACCTTCTCGGGGCTGAGACAGGAGGATTGCAGAGTTCCAGGCTGAGCTACAGTAGGGCTCTATCTCTAACAGAAGAAAAACTAAGCTATGCTTCAGAGGCTGAGACAGGAGGATTTCTGTGAGTTCCAGGCCAGCAAGAGCTGTAAGAGTGAGGCCTGCCGAATGGTGGTGGCGCACACCTTTAATCCCAGCACTCGGGAGGCAGAGGCAGGCGGATCTCTGTGAGTTCGAGGCCAGCCTGGTCTACAAGAGCTAGTTCCAGGACAGGCTCCAAAGCTACAGAGAAACCCTGTCTCGAAAAAACAAAACAAAACAAACAAAAAGGAGTGAGGCCTGATACAGGCAATAAAGGAGCAAAGAAATGGTCTATAGTTAAGAGCGGCTGCCCCTAAGTCATTGTCCTCCACAGGTGCTGGCATGCACACACAGACACAGAGGAAACAGTAGGGAGGACTGAAGCCACGTGTATGGGCTCCCCTGAACCTGGAGCAACAGGTGGTTGTGAGCCACCATGTGGGTGCTGGGACCCAAACTCAAGTCTCCTGCGGGAGCAGCCAGTGCTCTTAGCCGCTGAGCCGTCCTTCCAGCCACAATGTATGTGCTGCTCTTGCCAATGACCCGGGTTCAGTTCTGGTGACATGCCGGGTTGCTCATGCTTCAGGGCATCTGACACACTTCCCTGAGCTCTGCGGGTCTGGGTACATAGGTACCCACTCAAACACAAGCAGTAATAAAAACCCACCGTGTAGTCCTGGTTGATTGTCCCCACCCCGTAGGTACCACAACGTAGGCCTCCTCGTGTTCTTCCTGCACGACGTTAGCGACGTGCAGCTGGAGTTCACCAAGCTCAACATCTACTTCAAGGCCAGGGGTGGCTCCTACCACCGCGTGCACGGGCTGGTGGCCAACCTGGGTTGCCTCAGCTTCTGCTTCTGTTGGTGAGAGGGGCGTGGCTCAGTGGGTGGGTGGGGCCAGGTAGGAGGGGCATGACTTGTTGGGCTGTGGGCAGGGCCAGGGAAGAGAAAGGTGTGGCTTACTTGGGTGGAGACATGCGTGGGAGGGGCCTGTGATTGGGTTGGGTTAGTAAGGTGGCGCTTGGAGGCCTAGAACTGTACATCCAGCCAGGGCCAGGCCAGACTGGGGAGGGGCTGGTGCTTGGTGAGGTGAGTGGGGATTGGGAAGAAACAGGACGGTGCTAAGCTGAGAAGGGGCAGGGCTGGCTGCCAGGCCAAGTGGATTCCAGTAGATGAGTGGCAGGCAGATACATCAGGGAAGGGAATGCAAGAGGGGAGCCTGCCCTTCCTTCCCCCAAGCCTCCTTCACTGGCCCCTCCCTTCAGGTTCTGGTTCCGCCTCTACTGGTTTCCGCTTAAGGTTCTGTACGTCACCTGCCACTCCAGCCTGCAGTCGGTGCCTGACATCCCGTACTATTTCTTCTTCAACACACTGCTGCTGCTCCTCACGGTCATGAACGTCTACTGGTTCCTGGTGAGTCAGCCCTCCGGGTCCTCCTCAGGCATGGGAGGGGGTCTATGTATAGATACAAAGAGCCTTGCGACCTCACCATCTCATGGGTGCCTTCTCGCCCCACAGTACATCGTGGCTTTCGCTGCCAAGGTGCTAACTGGCCAGATGCGTGAACTGGAGGACTTGAGGGAATATGACACGCTGGAAGCTCAGACTGCCGAGCCCTGTAAAGCTGAGTGAGTGACATTGGGTCTCAGTCCCTGCTCCTCCTTTAAGAACAGGCACGAGCCCCTAAGAATGCAGGGACCCCACAGTGAAACTGCCTGAGGTGGATGCCTGGCTGTGTAGCCAGGAAAGCAACATCTGGGCGTGAGACAGCAGACGAGCCTGTCAGGGCTAGGAGCTACTAGTGAGGATGGAAGGAACGAGGAAGAGATTAACCGGACTGTGACCTCCAGCCCAAAGGAGAGCCCTTTTGGCCTGGGGGTCTAGGGTTGGCTCAGCAGCCAGGCAGAGGCTGGAACGATGCTGGGGCCCTCACCAGCCCCTAGGCTGGGTAGACAAGCCAGGTTCAGGACATGCAGCACCTCTGAGACAACATGAAGAGATGTGGACATTAAGCAAGAGCAAGGGCAGGAGGCAGTAGAAGGTTCCGGAAGATAAAAACCAGCCCTGGGAGGCAATGAAGTAAGAGATATGATTTAATCATTTTTGTTTTTTAAGGAATGAAGAGAAAGTCATCTGTTTTTAAAGTTATTTATTCTTATGGGTTGGGACACGTGGCACAGTGGCTGTGTGGCGGTCAGAGGACAGTTGTGATCAAGTCTCCAGGGATTGACCTTAGGGCACCAGACGTGGCTACAAGCACCATTCCCGTACTGAGCCATCTTGTTGGCTCTAAGTTCTTTTGTTTTTAACTTTTTAAATTATTGTTTTATTTTATGTGTGTGTGCACCCTGTGTGTGCAGTAGCCAAGAAGGCCAGAAGAGGGTGATGGATCCCCAGAAGGAGCTAAAGACAGTTATGAGCCTTAATGTGGTTGCTGGGAACTGAACCCAGATCCTTTGAAAGGGCAATCAGTTCACGGAGCTCCCCGTCTTCAGTGGTCCTCACCTTCCTAACACTGTGACCATGTTGTGGTGACCCCAACCTTCAAATTATTTTTGTTGCTACTTCATAACTATAATTCTGCTACTGTTATAAATTTTAAAGTAAATATCTGATATGTGACCCCTGTGAAAGGGTCGCTTGACCCCTGAAGGTGTCATGACCCACAGGTTGAGAACTTAAGGCCCTGTCCCTAAGTTTTTCTTTTATAAATGGTTTGTGCATTAAGTTTGTTTGGATGACTGTTTCCCTGCATGCGTGCCGCTTGGTTCTCTACCTGCACACCTGACTCCCCACAGTGGGGAGAGAAGTGTGTCCAATCTCCTGCAATTGGAGTTACAGACAGTTGTGAGCTGCCATGTAGGTGCTGGGACTCAAACCTGAGTCTTCTGTAAGAGCAGCCAGTGCTCTTAACCATGGCATGGACCTAAATTCTTGAAAAAGTAATGGAGTTGAGTTGGGGCTGAGGCAGAAGGATCCCCTTCAGTTCCAGCGCAGCTTCAGCTACAGAAGGACCTGTTTTAAAGAAAAGACAAATAAGTAGACACGTTTTAGTTCCGACCAAATCTGTGACGAGGACAGAGCGAGCACAAGGACATAGTGAGCGCCGATTGCTTCCTGTCACTGTGATGAAATGTTGACCTAAAGCCACTGGGGGAGGAGGGAGAGGTGGCTTCCACATAGCAGTCCCAGCTGAGCAAAGAGAGAAGTCAGGGCAGGAAGTGAAGCAGACCTCCCGGCTTGATCCCCATGGCTCATGCAGTGCCCAAGACTGTGGACCGGGAACTCTCACATCAGTCATTGATCAGGAAAACGCTCCACAGACTCCACAGACTTGCCTACAGGTCACTCTGATGGAGGCCTAGTCTCAGTTGAGGGTCTCTCGTCCCAGCGACCCCAGTTTGTGTCAACAACAAAAGACCAGTACAGTTGACTTTGCCAGCCTGACACACAAACACACAACTGGTAAACCATACTCTCTCCCCAAGATCTCATCGCATGTTAATGTTACAGGATAAAACACAGCCCAGGGGCTGGAGAGATGGCTCAGTGGTTCAGAGCACTGACTGCTCTTCCAGAGGACCCGGGTTTAACTCCCAGCATCCACTTGGCAGTTCACAACTGTCTGTGACTCTAGTTCCAGGGGAGCTGGCACCCTCACAGCAATGCACACAAAATGAAATTAAATTAATTAGTTTTTAATAAATTATTTGGTTTTTTTAATTCAACAACTCTTTAAATTATTGAAACTGTGGCTCCTGTAAAACTAGAAATAAATATATATTTTTAAAAAATATTTATTTATTTTGTATACAATTCTGTCTGTGTGCATGTCTGCAGGCCAGAAGAGGGCACCAGACCTCATTACAGATGGTTGTGAGCCACCACGTGGTTGCTGGGAATTGAACTCAGGACCTTTGGAAGAGCAGGCAATGCTCTTAACCGCTGAGCCATCTCTCCAGCCCAGAAATAAATATTTTTTATTCCAGACACAAACAAAGTAGAACAGAACCAAATTCCCACAGTGTACCTCAGTGTCCCATTCTGGGATTCACTCACTATCTGGGCTTTAAAGGGCTTGCCACATGCATTATGTCTCAGCGCTGCTCCGCTCCCATGGCCTCAGACATGGCGGGCTCTCTTCCTTCAACTGTGGCCTCTTATCAGCTGCTGCCCTGGCCCATTCATGCCTACAAAGCCAGTGCTACACGGGAGGTTCTTATACCTTACAAGGAAGGTGACTCCCTCTGGGCCACAACTTCTGTGTCCTGACCCTGAGGAAAGACTTGCAGGAAGACTTCACTGCCATGATGCTGGTCTCAGTCACAGCTCACCAGAAACTGTTAATCCCACTGGGCAAGAATCAGACCACTAACACAACTTTGGAGCCAAATTTGAAACAAACTTTATTCAATACCATTGAGGACAATGGACATTGGCCAGGTCCATACTGGGGTTCCCAGAGAATAGTCACAAATCACATTAGCTGGATGCTTATAAAGGCAAACCCACAAGGCTGCACACTTGGGGCAAGCATACATCCCGACGGCCTTCCTGCCTTTTGTGAGCAGGCATATCCTGTGCAGTTGGGGCAACCGACCTCGTCTACCGGAGTGAGGACACATGGCTTGCTAGCTCACAGGACAACCAGCCCCAGTGTTCCAGAAAGTTATCTGTCCTTGGGCAAGTGGGGCTCCCAGGTTAGAGGCTTCTGTTTTTTGGCTCTCTCAAGCATAGTAATTAAAACTTGAGACATAGCTTTAGCTCGCACATAACCAGACAGCCATAGTTCAAAAGATTTCACTTACAGCTTTAATAGTCGCTGCTTCCTCAGCCTCTGGTGGAAGTGATGGCAGCCCAATGGTAGCCAGAGCAGAAAGCTGGGGTTTACACCCTCAACTCCAGAAAGCAAACTTCACATTGGACGAGGCCTAAAGATCTCAAAGACTTCTTCCTGAAAAGCTGCACTGTGTGTGTGTCTGATTTTTCAACAGGGTTTCTTTGTGTAGTCCTGGAACTCACTATGTAGACCAGGCTGACCTTGAACTCTGCCTCTCGAGTGTTGGGATTAAAGGTGTGCACCACCACTGTTTGTTTAATCCTCCTGGACAGCGCCACCAGATGAGGACCCAGCGTCCATATGTGGGACACCGTATCTATCAAGGGGCCTGGGACTTCAGCCGAGGAAGAGAACTGACTGAGCCACAGGTGGAAGCTAGTCTGTCTTGTTCTCATGTAGGCAAAACCTCAAAATCAAAGTGGAAGCTGGGCAGTGGTGGCCCCTGCCTTTACTCCAAGCACTCAGGAGGCAGAGGCAGGTGGCTCTCTGGGAGTTCCAGGCCAGCCTGGTCTACAAGAGCTAGTTCCAGGACAGGCTCCATAGCTACTAAGAAATCCTATCTCGAAAAACCAAAGCCAAACAAAAAAATCCAAGTGGAACAACTTTCCTGGGAGAGTGCCAGACTGAGAATCAGTGAACTTGAGGCTTACGGCTCAAACTGGTGTTTTTGTTAAATGGGATTCAGGGTAGGGTTGCAAGTGCTGAGACATAGGGGTCTGTTGGGAGTTTTGTTTGGGGTGTGTTGAATTGAAGTGTAGCCTTTAATGTGGGCTGTGAGGTCTGTGAAGACATGGTAGGGTGTATTGAGGAAGCTTCTAGAACATTCCAGAGGCTTCTACAAGGCTTAAGAGGGAGAGTCAAACATTGGAAACCAGGAAGGCCCTCTTGCTGCAGAACTCATAGAGAAATGTTCGGAAATGCAGCTGCCAGGGTACTGCGCCTCCGGGGATACCTGCAAACTGCACAGAGGGGACCAGGGACCCCTGCCAGCCTCGGGAGGGGAAGGGCAGAAACCTCAGTCTGCCAGAACTCCTCCTGCAAGAATTGCTTAGGCACCAGGCTGTCATTCTGTGAGAGTTAGAGAGAATGAAACTTAACTGTATAAATTAAAAAACGCTTGATGGGCCAGGCCTCTCATCATTCCAGCACGGGGGAAGCAGAGGTGGGTGATCTCCATGAGTTTGAGGCCAACCTGCTCTACAAAGGGAGTTCCAGGCTAGCCGTGGCCACAGAAAGGGACCCTATCAAAAAAAAAAAGAAAGCTTAAACTTCTCATAACTGGGTCTCGGAAACAGCTCGGCTGTAGAGCACATGCCCAGTGTGGCCAAGGTCTGCCTTCCATCCCAGCACTGGTGAACCCCAAACCTTTCTCAGAAATTCTGAACATTCTAAAGGGCGTTTGGGGTGCTGCAGGCACACAGGACGGCAGCAGAAATGGTCTGAGTGGGAGACAGAGAACAAACCTCGCAGAGCTGCTAGGTAGGGACCCTGACCAATTCTACCTGGAAGGAAGAGGTGGAAGTAGGGGACGGGAAGATACTCAACAGGGAGAGGGAAGCATGTGGTTCCCAAACTAATCCGTTCTGACTTCCGGTCCCCAGGAAGCCACTGAGGAATGGCCTGGTGAAGGACAAGCTCTTCTGAGTCCCTGTCCTCAATTCTGCCAACCTACCTGGGACACTGACCCCGCCCCTGGAGACTCCGCCCAGTGCCTGGAGAGCTGCTCCCATCCTTGGGGAGCTGGCCCCGCCTTTGGAGGCAAGGCCTTGCTTCCAGGACGCTGACCCCACCCTAAAATGCAGGATGAGATTCTTCTCAAGGGACCCCGGCCCGCCAGCAGCTCTGCCCTCCAGGTCAACTCTAGACCACCCACCTTGGGACCGCCGCCCAGTCCTGCCCTCCAGAACAGTGGGGTTCGGACACGCCCCCTCTAGGACCACAAAGTCCCTGGATCTGCGGCCACCAGCCCACTGGTCCCGGACACAGTGGACCCCGCTGACTCTCTTGTACACCACCTGGGAAAAAAATGCTCCCTGTCCGACGCCGCCCTGGTGGCCACCTCCTCTTTCTGCTCCTGTTCTTGCTGCCCTCAACGCCCCCAGCCTGCGCACCAGCACCCTCGGGCCCCGCCGCTGCCGCCCTGCTCCAGGCTCTCGGGCTGCACGAAGTGCCCCGGGGCGTCCCCAAGCCCCGGCCTGTGCCTCCTGTCATGTGGCGCCTGTTTCGCCGCCGCGACCCCCAGGAGGCCAGAGCGGGGTACCCTATGCGACCGTGCCACGTGGAGGAACTGGGGGTCGCCGGAAACATCGTGCGCCACATCCCGGACAGCGGTGAGTGGGGGTTTTATGGTGAGACAAGGTCCATGAGGCTGAGGCCCAACGCGCCCAGTCCAGCCTGCCAGCAAGCTGGGACCCTGTTTTTTAGTCCCCTGGGCGCAAGGATACATGCCTGGGGCTTCCCAAAACCAGGCCCCTACATCACACTCTTTGATGCCTTCCTTTGGGTCATTTTCCGGGGACCCCAGGTGCTGGTTGGCTCATCTCCATCTGCCCACGTCTCAAAGTGCAGGCACGGCACCCCACAGTGTCTCTTCCTTGCATCTGGCGCCCTGCCCCCACCCATCCGTCATCAGTGCCTTGCAGATGCACCCCTGCCTCTCTTTGCTCCCCTTCCTCCTCATTCCAGCCCATTGGCTAGGACGCCACGCTATGTCCGCTCTCTCCTCGCCCTTTCAGGTCTGTTCTCCAGACCCCCAGGACCCACCAGGACCTCGGGGCTGTGCCCCAAGTGGACTGTCACCTTCGACCTGTCGGGCGTGGAGCCGGCCGAACACCCAACACGTGCGCGTCTGGAGTTGCGGCTGGAGGCTGAGAACGAAGATACGCACGGGTGGGAGCTAAGCGTGGCACTGTCGGCCGAGGTCGAGCATCCCGGGCCTGAGCTGCTGCGCATGCCTGTGGCACCCGGGCTGCCAGTACGCGCAGACCTATTGGGGGCCGCGGTAGCCGCCAACGCGTCGATGCCCCGCATCCTGCGCCTGGCGCTGACGCTGCACCGTGGAGCCACCACCGTCTGCGCGCGGCTGGCAGAGGCCTCGCTGCTGCTGGTGACCCTAGACACGCGCCTGTGCCCCCCGCTGCGATCGCGGCGCCACACCGAGCCCGGGGTGGGCGGTGGTCCCGGGGGCGCGTGTCGCACACGAAGGTTGCACGTGAGCTTCCGGGAGGTGGGCTGGCACCGCTGGGTGATTGCACCACGCGGCTTCCTAGCCAACTTCTGCCAGGGCGCGTGTACGCTGCCTGAAGCGCTACAGGGACCCAGTGGGCCGCCCGTGCTCAACCACGCCGTGCTGCACGCGCTCATGCACGCGGCCGCCCCAACTCAGGGCGCAGGCCCTCCCTGCTGCGTGCCCGCGCGCCTGTCGCCAATCTCTGTGCTCTTCTTCGACAACAGCGATAATGTGGTACTGCGACACTACGAGGACATGGTGGTGGACGAATGTGGCTGCCGCTAACTACCCGGGACACCCTTGCAGGGACGGCCCCACACGAAAGCAAGGACCATTTGTTCATGTTTTATTGGTGACAAAAAGCTTAAAACAAATTAGACCAAAAATTAAGTTCCATCACATTGGCGCAGGTGTGCCTGGGTGGGGTCGGGTGGCCGCTGCGGGAGGTCGGGTGGCTGCTGCGGGAGGCTTGGGGGCCGTGGCAGGGCACCCAGCAATGAGACCTCCACCCACGACGGGGAAGAACCCGCAGGCCGTGCATTGGTCACGCTCAGGAGTTTGCCTGCTGTGGCCTCTGAAGCTCAACGCAAAACAAATCCTCTGGCCATGGTGCAGGCGGTGATCCCAGGCTGCGGGGCTCAGGCTTCTTAGCGCGGCCTCTCTGGAAGCTTCTCGCATCTCCCAGGTCCACCACTAAGGTCTTAGAGACAACTGATCAAAGTACTTCCCATACTCCTTTGAAAGAATTCTTGGAAAAAAAAAAAAAAACCCAAACACCATATTTTCTTTAAATGAAACCCCTTTGCGCTGGGACCGCGCCATGACGCTCCTGGCCGCCCGCTTGGGCACAGAAACGCGAAGTTCGTCCTGCTAAAACGTAGCCCCTCAAATCACGAGAAACAAACAAACAAACAAAAAAACCAAACAGCGGGCCGGCCCTGGTGAGGCCTCTCCCTCTGGCGGGCTCGGCGCCGGGCCGGCCTCGTAGCGGTGCGGGCCTCTCTCCTCTCGCCGCCCGCAGGGGGCGCCCGCTCCTCGGCGCTCCACTCTGTCGTCCTCCCTGGCCGCTCCGCTCGCTCTCGCTCCTCTCCTCTCCTCGGCTGCTCACACAGTGGTGCTTCAGTTTTAGCAGTGGAAAACAGGTATCCATTTATTTTTATTTTTTATTACCCAGAATAAGATGCTGATAGACTAAGCCACATAGCTTAGCTCTTTCGCCGCCACCTGTAATGGGGGACAGGGGTGAGGGGTGTCATGGCCAAGTGGAAGCAGAACCTACCCACACCCCACATTCATCTGCACTTGATTACAGGGGGTTGAGCCCACTAGGACACTTGCCTTCTAGTACTGGGACAGCCCGGTGACCCCGCCGTGCTGGTATGCTCGCTCTCCCTGGTAAGTGGAGTCTTGCGAGAGTGCCACATCAATCTGTGACTTAAACTCATCACCGAGGTAGCTGTCCTGAAAGGCAAAGCTAGAGTGAGCAAGGCAGGACTCCCACCAGCTCCCACCCACCCATTCCTCAAAGTCTGGGAAGAAACCCCATATTGTGGCAGGATGACAGGCCCAGGTCCTCCCACAGCACAGTCCAGGAAGGGTCATCCACCCTTCAGAAAGACAGCACAATGGTCTCCTGGATGGCCCCTCCCTTCCCCCTCTGCCGGTGTGCTGCTGAGGGCCCACCTGGGACAGTTCTGGCTGGGAAAGGCCTGGCTGACTCATCTGGGAGGGCTGGCTCATGGACACATAGCCCTGTGTGAGGGCGCCCTGCGAAAAGGGCTGAGAGGCCACATCCTGGCTGGCCTGGCTGTTGGGAAGGGTGGTCTGGCTGGGCCCTGGAAGCCCAAAGCGATTCTTCTGGCGGCCTCCACGGCCAGTCTTGCTTTTTGGGGTGCCCCGGCCTGAAAGACAGCAGTAAAAGACAGCATGCTCCACCTAAAAGCCTGGAGTTGAGATGAAACAGTATAAAGCCACTTACCAGCAGCTGGCCCGTTGGCCTGTCCAAAGTACCCAGGTGGTGGCATGGGAGGCATGACCAAGTTGAAGGGAATGGGGATGTTCATGGCGGCCACATGGCTGGGACCTGCACTGATCATGCCAATCTGGTCATGGGTCTGGAAGTACATGTTTGAGGGCCGGCCTGCAAGACACCAGGAGTCAGAGGCAGGGCCCCAGGGGGAAAGGCTGCAGTGGTAGCTGCTAGGCCAGTCAAGCAGACCAGCAGATGGGGGCTGAATGTGTTTGCCATACAGGGTGCTAGTAGAGGGTAAGAAACTGAGAGGTAGGTGAGACTCTTCCATATTGAGTTTCTTTTTTCTTTTTTAAATATTTATTTATTATGTATACAATATTCTGTCTGTGTATATGTCTGCAGGCCAGAAGAGGGCACCAGACCTCATTACCATTACAGATGGTTGTGAGCCACCATGTGGTTGCTGGGAATTGAACTCAGGACCTTTGGAAGAGCAGGCACCGCTCTTAACCACTGAGCCATCTCTCCAGCCCCCCCTATTGAGTTTCTAGGCAACTAGGAATCTTCCAGAAAACAGAGGCCAGTCTGGCTGAGGTACACACAGGCTTGCCTCAGGGTACACAGGCAGCCGTACTCAGGCAGCTGATTGCAGACAGGTGGCCCCTGGTGGCACCAAAGGAACAGTGGTACAAATCACTAGCAGAGGCCAGTGCAGCTCTGGGAAGTCTTAGAAGGGGTCCACACATCGACCAATTGGGAAAGCTCCAGGTGGAGGTCAAGGACTGAGTCTGGGAGGCCACCCAGGGGGTGTGACAGGTCCAGACTGGGACATGGGAAGGTCAACATACTGGTGGTTGCCAGGAAAACTTACCCTGGCTACTGCGGTCATAGACAGATCCAGGGATGATGGCCTCACGGGCATCATACATGGCTGTAGTCATGAAGCGGGCCCCCTGCAGGGTGGCACAAGAGCGAGGAATGTGTCAGTCAACCGCAGCAAGGGCTAAGAGCTCCCAACTTCCCCAGGCCCTGGGCCAGCCCGTTGGCCCACCGGGTTGACGGTGTTGACGAGCTTGCGAGGCTTGCTGAACTGCATGAGGCTCTCCCGCAGATTGTTGAGCGGCCCTTCCACCAGCGCCTTCTGCTCCTTGTAGTAGCTCAGCAGGTGGTTCCACAGCGGCTGCTTCGACAGCGCCTTTGGGTTACCCACAATGATCACACCGTATCTGCAGGGCAACAGACATGCTGAGAGCTCAGGGCTACACCCACATGGCTAACATCCTGAATATTAAGAGCTGGGTGCCAAGAACCCAACACTGGTCAACAAATGAGGTAGCACCTTAAAAAACTGAGCAATTGGAACCAATCATGAGCCAAGCAGAAAGAGGACAAGGGTACCAGAGACACAGGGACACACCAGGTCTGAGCGCACTTCCAGGACAGACAGCCTACCTCGCTCTGGTGAGGGCCACATTGAGACGCCGGGGGTCGTTCAGGAACCCAATGCCCTGGTGCTCGTTGGCACGCACACAGGACAGGATGATGAAGTCCTTCTCCCGGCCCTGAAAGGCATCCACACTGGCAATCTCCACTTCCTGAAGGAGACAATGCCCTGTCAGCCACAGTCCTGACTCTTAGCTCAGCTACTACACGTTCCCAGGGATGGAGAAGTGGAGACTGCGTGGGCTGCATGGTGACAATCCATGGCCCTGGTACAACCCAACATAAAATCACCAGAGCTCCTCATTTGTCACATGTTCAGGACACTGTGCTGAGCTTCCGTTAGGGTACAATTACCACGTCCCCTAGGTGGCACCAGCTGTCCTGCCTGTTAATCCTGGACTGCTCTCTTACAAAGTCTTACTGTGTAGCCCTGGCAGTGCCGGGGCTCACTAACTGCACTTCTGTGCTGGCAGGGTACTAACGTCAGAGGCACCACTCATCATTCTCACCTCCAGCACTCCAGAAGCTACTCTGACCTGCAGCACATCAGGCAGCCTCGTACATGATGCTGGCAATGTGTGGTCATATGCTCGCTCCTCGCTGTTCAACATGCCAAGGCACATTTTAATGCATTATTTGCTGTGCCCTTATGCATACCCCACAGCATGTGACAAGAGACTTGCAGCAGCCTTTTCTTCCACTATGTGGAGTCATCTCTGGTCACCAGGAAGGCTGCACTCAGCCCTGGCCCTCGGGGCACCTTCTGACAGCCTACCTGGTAGAGCTTGGTGTGCAGAGAGCCACTGAACTGCATATATTGCACCAGGTAGGAGCGCTGGCCCTCGTAGGGTGTGATGATGCCAATCTGGTCAGGCTTGGCACCTGCCTTCAGCAGCTTCGTAGTTATCTTCTCCACATTAGCTGCCTCCGTCCTGAGAACATCTGGCTGTCAGTGACAGGCTCTCTACAGCCTGTCCCCAGCCCGATACAATTTAAAGCAAGCACAGGGGAACTGGAGAGCACATGACAGTCGCCCACGCCTTCCCTTCACTGACAACCCAGGGAATGAGATGCTACGGCGGCTCTGTGTATGGGTCAGAGCTGCACACCTGTTGAGGTAGGACGTGCCGGAGCTGGCAATCTCCTCCTGGCCCTGTGTCACGTAGAAGAACATGGGCTTGTCAGGCTGTGGCCACTGGAAGTCAAAGCCCTTCTTGACACGATCCGCTGTGTCGGGGAAGACAGAAGTGTCACTGCTGAGAAGCACCAGGGCTCTAAGTGCACAGACACTGAGAAAAACAAGGTCACCGTGCCAGTGGTACTGTCTCCAGGGCTCCTGAGCCAGAACAGGGCAGCCACAGGACCAGGCCAACAAGGCATCACTAGGAACAGGAGACATTCTCAGTTCGCCAGAGGATACACTACTGCAATTTAGGGGACCCAGAGCCGCCATGACAGTGGGACCAGTGAGCAGCACCTGTCACAGGCAAGTTTGTCTATAGACAAGAATCTTGACCCTCATCCTCACATCAATCATGGGCCTATCAATCAATACCCTGCTGACCTAGGTGCCACACTGCACCCCTTGGTTGCCACTACTCTAGGTTTATTCAGACTTCTCACTGTGCAGATCCTCACACCCTAGATGCTAAATCCACTCCTATCAGCTTATCCCTTACCAGGAACCTTCCTCCCAATGGGCAAATGCATCAGAGCCTATCACTAGTGAAGAAAGCTGGCACTGGAGGGCACCTTGCCCTAGGCCCTCCAGTGTACCAGGGAAGCACAGCATGGTCCTTTGAACTTGTCAATGGAGTTTGGGGCATAACAGCCACCCACAGAGGCACACACAACCTAGGTGGAGGCAGGCCATGGTACCACAGGAGCTCTGGTGCCCACCAGGTCTGTCCTGGTACAGCTTAGCCAGGGACATGCAGGCCTCTCCCAGCATTTCAACTGTGACACCTGAGTCGTCAAGAGCAGCAAAGAACAGGGAATGCTCCCATACAGTGGCCTCTCTGCCTATGGCTGCTGGGATTCCCATGCCAGGCCACTCGGCACAGATCTGATCAGCACCCTCCCTATATGAATTCATCAAATGCAGGCACTTAAATCCACATGGACTAACTGAGAAATAAACCCACTGCTGAAGCTGTGTGTGTGTTGAGATGGGGTCTCACTATGTAGCCTGGGCTGGCCTTGACCTCTGCTTCCTGAGTGCTGGGATTAAAGATGTTATAAATTTTTATGAGAAATAACTTTATACTGCTAAAACGGGTCTGCGGCCTTTTCTTCTCTGTGGTCAAATCCCTCCACTCCATGGTCAGACTGCATGGAGGACAGCTGGGCCCAGGCTGCTGTCTGCCTTTGTTGTGGTGGCTGGCTGAGGTGCACAGCCTGGAAGTGTCCAGGGCCTCTGTGAAACCCTTAGCTAGCCACCCAGCATGAAGCCAACAGCCACAGGGGTTAGAGCCAGTGCGGTCCTGGCCATTGTGGAAGAGAACTCTCCTGCAGGAAACCTGCCAAGACAGACCAGTTCTGTGTGGTCACCACATACTCCGGAGCACATGGCCCAGCAACACTGTGCCCAAAGTGCTGATGTGAGTTAGGGAGGCCCAACTGTTACCTGCAGTGACACCATTCTGCAATGAGCCCTCGTAGAAGATGTTGGAAGGGAAGGCGCTGAGTGCGGGGTGCATGCGGTACTGCACCTGCAGGCGGATGGGCCGGATACCAAGCACCACCAGGCGCTCGAAGAGCGACTGTGACAGTCCAGCCTTGGCTGCCTTTTTGCACATCACCACAGGGCCCAGCTGACAGTGGTCACCCACGAGGATCAGCTGTGACAAGAAGTCCCTCAAGTCAATACCTCAGGCTCTAGCCAGCCTAAGTGCCCCCGCCCCCCGCACAGGGGTTCACCTCCACCATCCAAAAGCAAGACTATGAGTGCGCACTGTGCTCACACTGCACAGAGGAGGTGGCAGCAGCGGACTACATGGACCACTTGCAGGCCTTGTGCCACCCACCCAGCACTGCTACAGGACAGGACATCAGGAGCCACTCAAGTGGCAGCTACCTACCTGCTTGGCCCCAAGGACCACAGGCACCATGCACTCAGGCTCAGTGGCCTGGGTGCTCTCATCAATAAGGATGGAACGGAACTGCATCTTGGCCAGCCTTGGGTCACCAGCACCCACACAGGTGCAGCAGATGACATCTGCGTTCTGGAGAAGCATAGACGTAAAGGCACATATACAGACTGCCTTACCAAGGCGGGTGCCCTGCTCAATATCCACTCAGCAAGTGTGTGTGTGTAGGCACATTTGTGTGCATGTGTATATGTTCTCCTGATGGAGTTTAGCTGTGTTGCCCCAGGCTGGCTTTCCACAAGCAGTTCCCCAACTAAACAAGCCACTCCTTCTGCCACCCAAATACCACAGGCTACCATGAGCAGGAATGTTCAAGGTGGTACAGTCCTCTGGGGCATACTCCCCAGCACAGAAACAGCTCTATGTCTGCAGGACACTGCCGAGCTGGTGGAACCCCAAGGTTGAGACTCCAGCTTTGGCAGCCTGGTTCATTAGAACCAGGAGGCTGAAAGAAGTGGCAGCTGTGTGTCCCCGACTGTGGGCACAGATGTAGAGACCAGGGGCCTTCAAGTGCTCCCACACTCCTGACTCGGACAAGTCTCTCAAGCCTCTCTGTCCACAGGAAACGGCCCCCAAGGCTCCTGGGCTGGCGTCACACTCACCATGAGCAGCTCTCTCTCAGCTGTGCGCTTGAGCGCCCGGTACCGCTTCTCATCTGCAGACGACAGTTCACCTGTCTCATCTTTCAGCTGCTGCAGCTTCTGCAGCTCAGGCATGCTACAGAACACACAGTAGGAGTCAGCGCCAGTGGCAGGGTGCAGCCTGTACCAAGCCACCAGATGCAGATACTCACCTGTCCATGTTCCTGATCTGGTTGTGCAGAGCCAAGAAGGACACTGGGGAGTCAATGGCCTCCCGGCTCTTGGCACAGAGGCGTACAACCTTCAGTCCTGTCTGGTGGATCTTCTCTGTGAGCTGGTCCACAGCGATGTTACTTGGGGCACAGACCAGCACAGGCCTGCAAAGAGTGGAGTGGGCTGTAGGCATCACCCAGGGAAGCTCAGCAAACGCCACAGCTTGGATTCCAGCAGGTGCAGCCATGCCAAGGCAAAGCAAGTAAAGTTTCCTGTCCCCTACCCAGCCACCATTATCTGAATGCTGCCCATACCCTTTCATTTGTGTGAGGCAGCCTTGTGGCTGTGGGACACACAAAGTACCTATGTTATGACACTGCATGTGCTTTCTCCATGGCCCAGGCAGAGCCACACAAACACCGCCACCTCCCGCCAACAAGGCTGCTGCCATGGAGCACCTACCCATTGCCCTGCCGAGCAAGGTGGTAGACAATAGTGGCAGATGTCACCGTCTTCCCTGTGCCTGGCGGGCCCTGGATGAGGCTGAGTGGTCTCTGCAGCACTGTCTTCACAGCATACACCTGCAAGGATGTTGTTTCAGCAGAGCTATGGTCGCTACAGATGCCCACAGGCCCTGCTCCTAGGGTCCCAGTGGCACCTGAGAGTGGTTGAGGTCAGGGAGCCCCTGAGCTGTGAAGCGCTTTGGCAGCTGGCACTTGATGACCACATCCTCCACCTCGTGGCCCAGCAGCTTGTGGTAGATGTACCCTGACACAGAGGTCTCATCCACAGCAAAGGTCTTCAGTGCACTCTGCATCCTGTAAGAAGAGCCGGTATAGGACCCATGTGGGCCACAGGTACTGGATGGAGGTGGAGGGGTCCCCATGGCCCTATGACCCTGGGGCATAGGCGGACGAACCTATCAAAAGAGGTTGACTTCCACACAAAATCCACCTGGAAGTTGTGGGTCACCTCCACAGGCGCACCCACACTGCTGCGGAGCTCAATAGCAATCTCATCACCGTAATCTGGACGCTGAGTTAAGTCTGCTTCCTGTTCAAAGCCGCTACCCTCTATAGGGCCACTGGCTTCTGGTCCTCCTGAGTGGACACTCCATCCATCGCTAGATCCCCTTGGTGTCCGCCAAGGGGACTGCTGTAGTCTGACTCCAGGCTATTATACAGACAGACACGTATGCGCACGCACGTGCACAGCGGCACACACAAATAGCATTGAGGTGGGGCAGCTTCTAGCCAAGGCGTATACAGTGCCACCATGTGCATGTCCCACATAGAGGGAAGACAGGAAGGAATTGCACATGTTAAGGCCTTGGGGACAGCCAGAGGTCCTGTTATGGCACCCATCCTCCCAGCTGATGTAGCAAAGGATACTATCGGGGACCTTGATGACATGGCCAATCCCCTTCCATAGGGGTGCTAGGTCCCCTTTGTACCGCAGACAGATCTCGTCGCCCTGCATGAGCCGCATATCTTGCAGGAAGGAGCAGCAGAGTTAGCACTTTCCAGAGGGCCATGGCCTCCACCATGCAGAGTTCACAAAAGAACATGATACAGGGGACTAGGGATTTTAGGCTACTTATGGTCACAAATATTTTAAAACTTACAATCACCTCTTAACCAAATTATGACTAAATCCTCATTACCAGAGTCAGTCTTGGGCAAAGTGAAGAAGGCGATTCTCTTCTTGTTAAGGCCCAGGTCCCACCTGACCGTGATGTTATCTTGAGTCTGAACATATGAGAAACAGGGGCCAAGTTAGCCTACCACCCACTCACGGGCCAGGCACCCCATAGACTGGGGCCTCTAGGGAGGCCATGCCTGTGCCTTTGGGGTGTAGTACACAGCACCCACAGCCAGGAACTCCAACATCTGGGAAAGAAGCAACAAGGATGCCCCCCCAACACCTGCTGCCCAAGGCGGCTCCAGCAGCAGACTTTGCAGAGAGCCTCAGGAGACCCTTCACACCAGGATCTGTGGGGAGAAGGTGCCTGGGGAACGGGTGGCATGGGGCCCACCTCCCAGAAATGTTCTTGGAGCTGCAGACAAAGTTGTGAACCAGACAAAAGGGGTTATCTCTGGCTTTAAAAGTAGGAAACACTTTTGGCCTTCTTTCAAAATGCCCACAGCTCTGGTCTGAGGCTGTGTGCATTTCTGGTTCCATCCAGGTTCAAGCCCTAGAGAGTCCCTGCCCCTCAGGAGACACTCTGTTAGAGACCCAGCCTACACACCACACCACATCACCTGTGACTCCTTCAGCTTCTTATCGTAATCAGCTTCTAGCTTGACCAGGGGCCCGAAGATGTTCTGGTACTGGTAAGCATCCTCATACCGCAGGAGCACGTGCTGTGGCTCCTCATCCACGCCGGGCTTCTCCAGGTCCTCCAGGGTGGCTGAAGGGTTTTCCTGTGGCCAAAAATAGCACTGTGCTCACGCTGCTTAATTCATAGCCAGTGATTGAGAGCTCGGAAGGAACCCAACTGGGGCTTGCATGGCCTCTCAGCACAAACCCTCATGGGTTTGTGGCCACTTTGCTGTGAGTCTACGCTTTAAACCTACTGTACTGATGGTTGTGGGCATGTCCAGTAGCATTCCGACCCTAAGAGACCTGTGAAGAGCACCTCCAGGGCCCAGAGCAACACTTAGGCCCACAACCAAGGGCTCTTAGAGTCCTGGACATCCCCCAGTGAGCCAGGTTCATCCACCTCTTACATCCTGCACCCACATGCCTCCCCTGGGACCCACTGAGCTCAATAAACCCCACTGGGGAAACAGAACAGAATCTAGGTACATCATGGTAACTGGAACCTGACCATCCAAGTGCAAAGAGTCTAAGGTGGAAAGGCTTACAACATCTTTGTCCCACACTACTTGTGATTCTTGGTTAAAGGATGCTCAAATGACATCACTAGCAAGATTTGAACAATCTAGCTAGTCCCAGTAGGAGCCAGAGTCGCACACATGACCTCGAGCCCTGACTCATCCTCTGGGACAGATGCTCTCTGGAGCAGGAAATCTCATGACAGCCTAAACCAACTACTCAGACCATCCACTCCGTCTCCTTCAGCCAGCATATAAAGACCCACTAGCCCCTGCAGGTTCCCCAGGCCATGTCTTTCCTCCCCATGTCCCAAAGGCCCCAGTGTCAGGATGGCTGTGTGCTTTTGTGTCTCTGAAGCCTTGGGCTAGCATCTCTGGATGGCTCACCTTCCACAGCTCCTCCAGCTTGTTGATCTGCTGTGCAGTGATCTGCCGTGCCCGCAACTGCTCCTGCTCTGAGGGAATCTTGACCAGCCATGACAGGAAGCATCGGTCCTGGATCAGGGGCTGCCACTGGGAGCTGTCCCAGTTGATGTCCTTTAGGCTGCTCTGGCTGGCACAGGGCTGCCTGTGCAGGTGTGGGGCAAGAGAACCAGTTGGGACCTGGCCCAGGAGGTCTCTAACTAGCCAAAAGTCAGCAGCATCCACACACCTCAGCTCTGGCCCCAGCTCACAGACAGCAGACTTGCTTCCTTTTTTTTTTTTTTTTTGTTTTTTTTTGTTTTGTTTTGTTTTTTTGGAGACAGGGTCTCACTATGTAGCTAGTTCTGGACACTCTATGTAGACCAGGCTGGCCTTGAACTCAAGAAGTCCTTCTGTCTCTGCCTCCTGACTGCTGGAATCAAAAGTTTGCACCACCATACAAGATCAACTTCATTTTCTAATTTGACCAGAATACACACATAAAAGCCCCCTTGGATCCCAACAGTCCCTGCCCCGCCCAGTCCTGTGCTGCTACAGGCAGCTCACCTGCACAGCAGCACCACTACCGAGTCAGCCTTTGCCGGGATGAAGCCCAGCAGAAAGACGTTGCGGCAGCCGCAGTTGTAACATTCCAGCACTGTCTCGCCCAGGGGCCCATCCTTGTGCAGCGTCACCTCCTTGCATTTTGCCCTCACCAGGTGATTTACAATGTGGCTGGAACCAGGAAAACATTGGAGTTAACACCCCAAGCCTGGCTTTTCACCATTTGCAGATCTATGGCCCCGTGGAATGCTCTGGGTACTACTGTTCAGGGTTCTTTAGCACAGGTGGTCACACCTCATGCCCATGCACCCGGGAGCCACAGTCCTGCCTCACCCCATCTGCCTGCAGGAAACTGCATTAGCTCACACAATCCCTGCAATTTCTTCCATTCCCATTTTCTTTAGTTGACCCAGTTCATGATCCTCTAATACCACTAACGGCTGGGCGGGCACAGCATGGCTCCCCAAAAGAGGCCGTTTCTCCCATGTCTACCTGCAGGTCACCTCCTAGTCTATGCAGAAAGGGGCTGCTCTGAAGACTGCAGCTCCCATTCCTTCCATGCTGCCACATACAAGGACATGGTCTACCTCAAGGTTGGCCCATGCCAGACTGGTCAGCTCATCCCAGAGGGCCCATGAACTCTGCCAGCTTTTCTTGATTGTCATAGGGGATGTTAGTCTTGCAAGACCCCATTACAACCTTCACCAGAGTCCTCTGGCAGCCATTCAGCCATTCTTGGCTTTGTAGGCCTGACTCCTTCTAAACAGTAGTCACTAGATGCCTTGCTTCAAGTGGCCAATTTCCCGTACCCCAATCCAGGACAGGCCCCTTTCTGCCCACTGTGAGCTTGATTCAATTTCCCATACCCCCATCCAGGACGGCCCCTTTCTGCCCACTGTGAGCTTTATTCAATTTCCCGTACCCCCATCCAGGACAGGCCCCTTTCTGCCCACTGTGAGCTTTATTCTATTGCTGTTTCTGCACAGGAGGAACTGGTGCCACCGTAGCAACACTTAAAGTATCCAGAACCTTCTGAAAATGGGATGAACTTAAGACCATCTAAAGATGCTGGCCCCTCCTTGCCTCACTGTTCCTGACCCTTCTGCAAATCTGGCACCCACAAGCTTCTGTGGCATTCTAATGTATGTTCTGAGGAACAGACCCCTGCTGGCAGTGGAGCACAGGCACACCAGACTCAGCTCTGCTTCTCTCAAGGAGTGGGAGGACCCTGTCATCATTATGGAAAGCCAGAATGGAGGGACTGGGCTCAGTAGGAACAGTCAGGGATGGTGACAATTCTAGTTCTTCCTAATGACTTAGGATCTGGAACCATTTGCCCCAGAGACAATCAAGTGAGGGGTGCCAACTGGATGCCCGTAACCTCCCAGGAACAAGGACAGGCAGGCTGTACCAGCCTCATCTCATGAGAGACAGACACAGACTAAGAACGAAATTAAGCCAAACTCCTCGCATAATGAGCCAGCCAGAGAATCAATCAAGGGTAAACATGCCGAGGCGTTCACACGCCACCATCTGTTTCACGTTACACCAGTCAGAGGGAGCCCAGGTTCACCAGCGCCATCACATTCCACACTTTACTCCAACGTCATCGTAACTCGCTGCAGCCCAAGCGCCACTGATTAAACACACATGCATGGCTGTTAGCTACCTGCCAGAAGTATTTCCTCGGCCATTGCAGAACCACTTCTTGCTGGTATTGCAGTAAACCACGCAGGCAGGATCATGGATTCCACAGTAACTGGAAAAGTCCAAACTCCAGCAGTCAGTGCTGGCCCACAGCCTCTGGGATAAGTCCAGTCAGTGCTGGCCCACAGCCTCTGGGATAAGTCCTTCTTACAGAGCTTCTGGTTTCCATTAAACAAATTCAATCCCAGCAAGTCAAGTAACAAAGTCGCCTCCACTAACACAGCAAGGTGAGGGCAACACAGAAGCCAGGCAGCATAGGCCTGGCCCCGGCCCCTCCCCTCAGATTATGAGTTAGAAACAAGGCTGTGGTCAGGCGAGCACCTGACTTCAGCAGAAGGCACTGTGGACCCAGAAAACTCTCAGACCTAGCTCAGAGACTGGTGGCGCTATGCAGCACCCTATGCACCCCAAGTCACAGGTTCTCCATAGCTCTGTTGTGCACTGGGCAGGCTGGGGCAGGAGCTGGCAGACTGGCTCACTAGTCTACCGCGGCAGCAAGGAGGACTAGGGCCACCCAGCTCAGCCTGCCTGGGGGCTCTGGAAAACGCCTGTAAATCAGGAGACCATGAGAAAGGAAGGTCTGTGGGGGAGAGAGCCCAAACTCGCCCTGCAGAGGGCAGCAGGTGGCTGCAGAAGCTCCAGTGAAGGCACCAGCTCTGTCCTGGGTGGGGAGTGGGGGGTATCAGACGACTAAGGGCTGGGCTAGCTGAGCTGGGTGTAGAGCAGCTCGGACATTCCAACTCTTTAAGCCTTCACTCTCTCGTGTGACTCTGATGGAGCTGAGAACTGTAGTTGATCAGAACACAGCCCAGCCCACAAACTGTTCATGCCTCCCCCCCCCACCTTTCAGAGTGGCTCTTCAGTGGCTCCTCTCCAGCTCCTAACCACCAAGGATTAGGGCCAGTGCAGGGGAACCCACCAGAGCTATGTGAACTCGGGGTGTCAGGTACAGAGCCCAGGTTTCTGACAAGCAATAGGGACTGGAGCCACTTCCTAGCCTACCTGCAGGCGTGGACTGGGAGATCCTTGGTGTAGTACGTGTCTTCTTCATCTTCTTCAAAGTTGAGCTCAGCCAGCAGCTGACTGGTCTTGGCCACACTGTCATCCACAGCCCCGTTCTGCAAGATGCCCTCTGGTCCAACCTATAGCAGAACACAATTCCAAAGGGTGCCACTCAGCAATGGAGCTCACAGTTAAGCAGTCAAGAGAAACAATCCGCACAGGAACAAGACAACTGTTCCAAACCCATCACACACACCCTAGGAATAGTTGTGTACCACAAAGGCAGAAGCCTGAGTCAAGCTACCATGAAGGCGCTGCAGGCTAAGGGAGAAGCAAGGCTTCCATGCCCAGGTTGTGCTTTATGGTGAAGCCCAGGGAGGGCCTCAGAGTCACAGCACAGGATGTCTGCACTGAAATCCGACCACTGAGACCATGCCGCCTTGGCTGGCCTGAGAGGCATGGCTCCATAACCCCAGGAACCCCAGACTCAGAGCACTAGCTCCTTCCCCTAGCAGGGTGTCTCCAGGGGCCCAGAAGTACAAAAGCCCCCAGGCCAAGCACCAGGACTCAGACCCAAGAGATAGAAACAGACACCTCCTCATCAACCATGGTGAGCCCTCGCCACCCATCATCAGTCATGTGCTTCAGCACCAAGCTCCCACCTTCAGCCACCTCCCAGCTGACACTTGTGAATGTGAGCCTTGCAAGTCACTTCTCAGATCCTAAAGACAGGGTGCCCATGAGAGGTCAGGATCCCTGGGGCGATTCCCAACACTACCAAGATGCACCTATATGGCTGGGTCACTTGTCCATGTGTACTCAGTCAAGCTGCAGTCACCCCACGTCTATACTGACTCCAGAGGCAGACACGGGGTGGGTGCTCTGTGGTCTAGAAGCAGTTTTAGACAAGAAAGGCCCAAAGTAACTCTGGACTCATCTTCCTCAGTACTGGGACAGAGCCAGGATCTCATGTACCAGCAGGAACTCTCCAGTCCTGGCCCCAATGCCCCAATTTCTAGATGACAACATGCCATTGCAAAGAATCCCTTTAAAACTGAGACAAAAACAAAACAAAACAAAAACCCCAAGCCATAGAGCAAGCCAGCTATAGAGGCAGGAGGATTACCATAGGTTCCAGGCTGGGCTGAACCCGGGGTTGCTTTTAAGCGAGCATATTAGTGTGTCAGGGGCATTATGTCTCACCCCGTGACAGGCCTGTCCCATGATGACCACCATGAACTTTCTGTGTACAAGGATACTAGGGAGTGCCTGTAAGTGGGACTATTACAGAACCTGACTGGCTCACTTCCGTGAGCCACGACCTGTGTGGGACACCAGCTTACTCAAAAACCAGCCTTCTTAGACAGAAGCTCATATTCAGGTTGACACAGAAGTGCTCAGAGTCTGCCTGGGACCTGAGCTCTAATAGGGCAGGTCCTGGGTGACTCGAGAAGAGGCAAAGCAGGGCTAGCAGGTGGTCATGACTGCTGTGACTGTGCCTACTACAGGGACCAAGGCTACGACTCAATTCTCCGGCCCACACACCTTCACACTTGCTGCTCCTAGGAGCCATCAATTTTCCACAGGCCACATCATTTTTCATTCCCCACATGGGCACAAGAGCTCAGATTTCTGTCTGTCACTACCACACATGATGACCTCTAGCCATGTAAATGGGGCTGAGATGAAATCCTAGGGTGGTCTTGAGCCATCATTCCAGTGACCACGCAGCTGATGTCTACTATGACCATGCATGCGCTGTTGGCCACTCTGTCCCCTTTCCCATGTGTCTGTGAGCCCCCCACTCCCCACCCTATGTGGGTGCCTGGCCTGGAATTTTGCCAGATGGTTCCTACTGTGGACAAAGGTTGGACTGTATCCCAGGGCTGGGAAGGAGGGTGGTGTCTCAGTGGTCCTGACTCAGCTGCTGCTTTACATTATTTATATATTATTTTATTTATATATTATTGGTATTTTGCCTGCATGTATGTCCGTGTGGGGTATCAGATCTTGGAGGTACAGATAGGTGTACCACATCGGTGCTGGGAATTGAACCTAGGTCCTGTGCAAGAGCAGACAGTGCTCTCAAGTGTGGAGCCATTTCTCCAGCCCTGATTCAGTTTCTCATTCCACAAAGCCTAGAATGTCCCCACCCAGTCCTCTAGGGAAGCTATCTAGAGGAAGCTGTCTACTGACTTCTGGAGAAGAGCCATTCTTGCTTGTGCCAGTGGTGCTGGGATGGAGCCCTAAGACATCTGGGCAGGTACCCGCTGCTGAGCTGCATGACAGTCACAGGTTCATGTTAACAAACAGCCTTTCCAGGCCGACTGTAGTGGAATAGGAGGCAGAGAGAAGCAGATCTCTTCAAGGCCAAGGCCAGACAGGTCTACATAAGAGTCCAAGGCCAACCTGATCTATAGAGAACTCTAAGCTAGCCAGGGTGCCACAGTGAGATCCTGTCTTGAAAATAAAATATAATTTTTAAAAGGAGAAAGGGAAATATTTTTTTCTGCATGTAGAGCCAGTGAGGTGTGAGACACCACCAGGGTGTCAAGGTCGTCCCTCATGCAAGCTAAGGGGAGAAGCCCTGGTCACACTGAGAGGCAATATAAAAGAAACACAAGGAAGATGCTCCAGCACCCCACAAAGGCCAAGATGGAAAAAAGACTCCAGACTCGGTGCACAGCCTGGCAATGGACTGGCCACCTCTACACATTCTGTGATTGTTGAGGGCAAGCATCTCATGCTCTCAGAGGGAATCTGGTCCCAGATGGTAACAGAATGAGCTAAGAGCAAAGGACAGCACCTGGCACAGAGCAGGGCCAGAGCCCTTGCCCCATGAGGAAGTCCAGGGCACATTGCCACCTCACCAGACTAAAAGGCATGCTGTAGGTTCCCCAGCCAACTCAAGGGCCCAGGGCTGGGTGTCTTAGGCCCCGCTCTAGGAGAAAGTGTGCTCTAATACAACATTTGGGCCCACCCAGAAGCTGTCAAGTGAGGGTCACCTGCCTGGAGACTGAATCCTACAAGACCCACAGAACTCAGACCTTGGAACAGAGTAGTGCAGAAAGGAAACCCTGCTTCCAGAAGAAACTTGTAGAAAGTTTCCATTGTGTGATGCTGTGACCTTAGACTAGAGGTGTACTACAGGACTCAGGGGCATCACCCCACTTAAGCCTCTTGGCTGGCGCCCCAAGACCTTCCTTGTCTGGCACGCACCGCCCTCAGCCTCAGTTAAGCTGGCTATATGCCTTGAGGTGTGCAGCACCCACCAGGGCAGCCTTGAATCCATACCCGGCCCCAGGGCCACTGTTTGGCCTACTCCTTGTAGTAACCCCACCCCTGAAGAGCCTGTCCTCCAGGAGGCCCCAAGATTCTTAGCCAAATCCATGTTTGCCATCCAAAACACAAATGCTGGGATGTAAAGTGAATCATCTCTTGTTCTCCCAGGTCCTAAGCAGGAGATGAGTGGAAGCTGCATAGAATGGGGTACCCCTCCCCCAAAATACACAGAACAGCCACATCCCTTCAGCTGGTCTTTCCAGCCTCAGGAGAACAGGACTTAAGTGTCTTGATCAAGACCCAGCTGGGGCTGTTCCTTATCAGTGTGGCTATGAACTTTCTTAACTGTAGTTTGGACCCAAGCTGAATCGTAGCCACTTCTGACCTACAAAAAAGGCAACCTCACTGGGTCCAGTTCAGCAAGAAGTCCTCCTTTTTTCATCCTGTGGCCTCTGACCTTTATTCTGTATGGTATAAGCTCATGTGTAGCTCACAGGCACACAAGGATGGGACCATGCAGGTAGCAGAAAACAGCAAATCTGAGAGTACATGGTCAGGAGTCAGCCAGCAAAGCCAGAAGAAGCCATCCAAAGTGAGCAACGCAGCAAGGCATCCGGGTGAACCACAACCCACAGTCAAGCACTTGAGTCCCAAGGAAGCAGCAGTGCTTCAGGCATGCCCCCATAAGAGCTGGAGAAGACTGGCCCAAACCATAAAAAGCACCCCACCGAAGTGACCACCAAGCTGCTAACACTGTGGGCCACCATCGACACCTAGGCTCTAGGGGCCTCTTCTCTCACTAGACCAGAGGGACAGGGTTACTCAGCAGCCCGAGGAGGGCTCCAGTGCCGCCATCATTCACAGGCCACTCACACATGTCCAGAGGCATGACCACAGCACGGCCATGGCATCCCCTGCTTCACCCTATACCACCTTCTGCCATTCCTCCTCTACTTAGCCTTACCTAAGGCCTTTCGGCCTAGGGCACATCACAGTGCCCACAGTCCCTCCCCCCTCCAGGCCACGCTCTCACCCAACTTAGAAGCCAGCACCCCTAAAGGCTTCCATAAGCACTTAGGTCACCCTGACTGCCACTGTCCTCACAGTGCTGAGTGGACACCATGAGCAAGGCCAGGCCTTCCTCCATCAGTCTTGCATGCAGGAGGAAAGAAAGGCACCATGGGGCTGAGGGTAGAAGTCAGGCCACAGGCTGCCAAGAGGTTATGAGGGGCACGAAGGAACACTTGAGGTGCAGAGGGCGTGCCACTTCCAGTCAGGAGTATAGTGAGGGTCTCAGGCTGCCTCATGTGTGACCACGGGTTAGTGGACATTGCAGTGCAGGTGCTGCCCAGAGAATTCCAGCACAGAGAGCCACAGTGGCTGCTGGACTCTGTAAGACTGCTGTCCCACTTTACAGCTGCAGAGCCCAGTGGTGAAGGGCCCCTCACAGGTAGGGAGAGGTTGTCTGCTCTCCCCTGGCACACAGAGCTAGGTAAAGATGCTAAGTTTAACAAGTCTCCGAGTCCTGAGCCCTACACGTGTGCACTCAGCGCTGGAGCATTTTAACTGAGGGCAGGTCTCAACCCCACAGTGGAACACTGCAGGAGGCTGGACCCAAGTCTTTAGCTTTGGCAGTAGCAGGTGTGGTGTGGCCCACCAGACAGTGAAGCTGGGCAAGATGGAAGTTCCCTGAGAAGAGGACAAGCGAGGTGGCTCTGTGACTAGGGCTGGAGGTGCAAAAGTTCCAGAGTTTGAGAAGCAACGTCCGCTGACACTGGTGTCCCTCCCTGAACAGATTCCACTTCAAGGACAGCTGAGGGCATTGAGCCAGCAGCCTCTAGGCCACTTCTCCCTGCATAGTATCACCATCCAGTGCTTTGTGGGCAAGACACCTGCACCTGCTCGTTCACCAGGAGAAGGTAGGTACTGGACTCACAGCAGCACATCAGAGTCTCAGGCGGTACCTGAAGTACCCTTCCCCAAGTCATCAGTATGGGAACATAGTACTATCTGTCTACTAGCATTTTGATTTTTGTCATTTCACTTATAACGAAATAAGCCTATGTGCTTGCTAAGCATGTGACAGTGGTGACAGGTCCCCAAAGACCCATCACATCACAGCAAAGGCAGTGCAGCCCTTCACTGTGCCATTAGTGGGTTCTATTTCCACCAGATTTCACTGAAAGAAAGGTCACAGCAGTGCTCAGGAGCCAAGCAGCCCAGGGGTCTCTCCCACAAGCCAGCACACAGCTGAGACCTGAAATTACCTTTCAGTGCTCACAAAAGAAAGAGACCTGGAAGAGACAAGAATTGGGAAGAGAGCTGGGCGGTGGTGGCGCACGCCTTTAATCCCAGCACTTGGGAGGCAGAGGCAGGCGGATCTTTGTGAGTTCGAGATCAGCCTGGTCTACAAGAGCTAGTTCCAGAGCAGGCTCCAAAGCCAGAGAAACCCTGTCTCGAAAAACCAAAAAAAAAAAAAAAAAAGGACGCCACAGGACAGTGCCAGCATATTCCATCTGGACCTTCAGGGGCCTTTCACACAGAAAATGGGGTTTCTGGCATTGACCCAACAGTCCTCTACCTCTAGACTCCAGGATCAAATCCCTGCCGAGCCAGCATAACAGCCCAGCAGCCCCCTAAGCAGTGGCGACATGGGACTCCAGGACAAGCTTCTTCCCCTAGAACATCTCCCACAGGCACTACCCCACAGCAGAAAGTCAGCAGGGATAGCTGTGTGCAGTGCAGTCACTCAGTCGTGAAAAGGACGCAATACATGCCAGCACACAGACACAGAGCTGGGGAACAACCAATTTAGTGTCTGCCCAGCATGGACAGGACTATGGTTCTGTCTGCACTCCAAAGGAATGAGCCACAAAGATGACAGACACAGGACAACCACAACATGCAATCTATCCAGCAACAGGAAGGGCCTGGGACATTCTCATCCACAGAGGCCACAGGACTAGCATGGCCAAAGCGAGGCTGGGTGTTGCAGGGACTCAGGATGAGATGTTCACGGTGCTGCTAGCTTTCTGGGGGTGAGTGCAAGCTCCATGATTGTTTCAATCAAGTTGGGGAGAACCACCACTGTGGCAACAGGAAAACCTACTGGGCAGGGCAACTTCCTAGGAGCCCATAACCAAAGGCATCCACCTTCAAAGATGAGTAAGGAAAAAAAAAATCAGTATTTCTGGTGCCTGAGGCCACTGGCTGTGCAACGGAGGACTTTCTCCACTTTGCAATTCTGCTCACTTTCCGCCCACAGATGCACGTCCTCCTAGGACAGGATGGAAGGGGCTCCCTTCCTTCCCAGACACGATTTCATGTTAAGAGAGGCCACAGGTGAATGGAAGCTCCTGGCTCAATCTCCGATTTCAACTGGTGGAGCAGGGCATACCCATGTGAGCAGGGCACAAGTCTGCTGATGCGCTTCAGCTAGAGCTAAGAGACCTTGAGAAGAAGCAACCCCCCACTTCTGCTCCTGGTCTTCCCAGCTGTGCCATCACAGCCTGCTGCATGGTGGGTGACCCCACAGTTCTCTCCCATCTCCAGGTGGATGAAGCCAAAAGGAAAGAAGGTCTACCCAGTGGGGGAACCAACAGGAGGCCTGGCCTTCAGGGCCACCTCACTCCTCCAGACAACCAGCTCTCTCCCCCAACTCCCTACAACAAAGGTGAACAGTTAGAAACAACACACACAGGTTCCCAATCGCTGTGGGGCTGAGTCAACTCTCTCATTCTATTAGGACTGAAAATGAGCCCAAGTGGGTGGTCTACCCACAGCCATGACTCAACCAGCCAGCTCAAAGGCCCTCCCCCAACAACAAGGTCTGAGATCATTGATGAGGACTGGTGGTGTCTCCCTAGCCCCAAGCACAGGGACACACCTGTGGCTCCAGCCTGCAACTCCTCTCTGAGAATACAGGAAAACAAGCTGTACAGTGAGAGCAATGTGACTATGAGGTGCTGGCCAGTTCCTAGTCCAAGCTGAAATGCCTATGCCACCTGTCATTCAAAACAGAAGTCCCTCCCAGAGGCACCCATGTGATACCCACTGTAATGCCTCTGAGGAGTAAAACTCAAACCCAACTTTTCCAAGCAGATCCTAGGAGTTACATAACACTGGTTTCAGCAACAGGCAAACCAGGAGGAAAAACAAACAGGCCTCTCCAGCTACCCCAACCAGCCACGAGTGTGCTGCTTCCACCGCAGGCGCCAAAACCCTGGCTCTGCTTTGCTCCAGGGACCCCCAAACTTGAACTAGAGTGGCCTGGCTGGAGGGATGGTGGATTGAAATGGCTAGTGGGTGGGACGGGGTGGTTGCACTGGCTAAAGAGGTGACCCAGGAGGGCACTTTGGGCCCAGAAGATAGCAACTGTGGATAGGTCATCTTAGGCCTGAGAGAGACTAGGGTAGTTTACCACAGACAGACCAAAAAGGGGAGCGAGAACAGCTCTGGCATGAGGCTTGAGCCGGAGCAGATCCTGTGTTACAGAAGGAAGGACATTTAGGCAGGATAGGCAGACTAAGTAGCAGAGACTTAGGTGCAGGTGGCAAGTAGATGGTTCAAGAGGTAAGGAATCAGAGAGAATGGCAGAGAGATGGGCCAGAGCTGCAAGGAGCTAGAGTAGGTGGCAGGGACCGGAGGAAGGTGGCAGTGGGACAGGTAGTTAGGACAGGTAGTTGAAGGTGGAAGAAGAGATTTAGGGAAGGGGCAAGTAAACTACAACCAGGGTAAGGCAGCGGAGTTTTATCTATGGCAGGTTACGGGGACTCAAGACAGGTGGCGGTTACCGGAGGCAGTTAAACAGGAATGCAAAGCGGGTATCCATGGCCAGTTAACAAGGACTTTAAGAAACCAGAGTGTGAAGCGGGCACCCGGGACCTGCTGACTGTGCCTGGGGCAGGCTCACAGGGGCCCAGGCTGGTTAACTGAGATCTGGCGCCGCAGCTCCCGCGCCCGCCCGCCCGCCCGGCTTCCGGCGCCGCCATGCGCCGCTCCGCTCACTTGCGCGTCGAGCTGGCCGGCCGCGCCGCCTGCGCCCGCTCCACTCGGGCCTCCCGCGCCGCCGGGGCCTCCGGGGGGCGTCTGCGTCTGGCTGGGGAGGGTGAAGTCCGTGAACTCGAACTCGGAACCCTGGGTGTCGGCGCCGAGCAACTCGGCCTCCTCAGTGTCCAAGAAGGTGAGCGTCTGCGAGCTGGGGCCGTACGCCTCCACGCTCATCCTGCCGCCCGGGCCGCGCCCTCCACCGGCGCCTCGGCGCACTCGAGCCCGAGGCTTCGCCTAGGCCTAGGCCGTAACCTGGAGCAGCTGCCGCCGCCGCCGCCCCGCGAGCCGGGCGAGCTCCGAACCGGCCTCCGGGAGCAGAGTCGAGCCGGCGGCCCCGAGCGCTGAGTCGCTGCCGCCGCCGTACCCCTCGGCGTCGCCGTTCGCCTCAAAGCCCACTGCCGCTCTCAGCCCCCTGGACAGGAACCGCCGCCGCCGCTGCGGTGCGCGTGCGCGAGCCCGACGCCGGCACAGGTGCGCGTGCGCGTGCGCGACGCCGGCGCAGTCGCGCGCGCTCCTCCCGGAAAGCGGCCAACGGGGCCTGGGCACTAGAAGCTGAGCGGGAGGGCGGAACTCGCCGTGCGCCTGCGCGAATGGGCGGGACTTCAACCGCCTTAAGGACTAGGGTTCGCGAGCTCGGCCACGGCCCAACCGCTGCCAGCTGGTGCGCATGCGCGGTTGCGACGCCTTGGCCGCCAGGCTTCGGAGGTGCGGACTGCGGAGGCTGGTGCGCGGGGACGGTGCACCTGCACTCCTTGAGCCGTCTGTCACTCGGCTCGTGGCCATCCTCGGTGGACCCTGCCAGTGGTGGTCACTGTTTCTCCTGGCGCTCCTGAAGCCTTTGACGACATCTGCTCCTTTCTTTTGTCTTGAAACCCGGTCTCACTACATAACCGTGCTAGCCTGGGAATCGCTGAGAAGAAGGCGTCTGATCCCCTAGAACTACAGATGGCTGTGAGCCGCGCTGGGAGCTCAATCTCTGCAGGAGCAGTATGCACTCTTTAGCTTGAGCCCCCTCTCCAACCTGTTTTGTTCTCGATAGAGGGTCTCATACTGTAACCCAGGCTGATTTGGAACTCTGGTCGATCCTCCTGCCTCAGAGTCCCTGGTACCAGGATGACACGTGAACGCCACCACTGGAGATTGCCGTACAGGACACCTCTCGGATCTCCCAGTCCTGGGGCTGAGTACGATGGTACACTCCTTAAATCCAAGCACTCAGGAGGCAGAGGTAGAAGGATCTCTGTGACTCTTGAGGCCAGTCTGGTCTAGAACTGTCTCAAAAAGAAACGAAAAAGAAAGAAAAAAGATAGGGAATGTGGTGACACAGGCCTTTTATCTCAGGACTCTGGAGATGGAGAATGGGATTCAAGGGTCCTAAGTTATATAGCAAGTTTGAGGCCAGCCTGAGTTACACGAGAACTTGGCTAAAAATAATAATAGGTAAATGTTGATGAGACCAAGGATTAGCCTTGGTCCCTGCGGTCTTCCACCACAGGACAAGGCCATGCCTGTAACTGCTACTCAGAAAAAGGTTCTCCAATGCCTTATTTTTTTATTGCTATACATTTGTTTATTTGCACGTGAGCACACTTGCACCTGCATAGCAAATGTGTGGGGTCAGATAACAGCCTGCAGGAGTTGCTTCTCTCCTGGGGTCTGCAACTCAGTTTGGTGGGGAGCCCTTTAACCTCTGAGCCGTCTCCCTAACTCCTTGGCCAGTTACATTCAGGTTCAGTCAACAGAACGTGAGATTAAACCACCCAAATCCAGACCTCAGTGTTCTTTTTTGAAAAGTATTTTGGTAAATCTCTCACCTAAGCTCCAAGAGTCTGGCTTCTCTATGAATTTGAACTAAGCCACAGGACACCTGACATAGAGCCAAGCTACCCCTCCCGATTACAAACATTTCCCATTTATTGATATAGGGAAAATATCCTAATTAGTGGATTTAAGATTTATTTATATAATTTTTTTCTTTTGTTTTTTTTTTCTTGGGGAGGGGGGTTGAGACAGAGTTTCTCTCTAACTTTGGAGCCTGTCCTGGAATTAGCTCTTAAAGACTAGGCTGGCCTGAACTCACTGAGATCCATCTGCCTCTGCCTCTGCCTCTGCCTCCTGAATGCTGGAATTAAAAGCCTGCACCACCACAGCCCGGCCAAGATTTATTTTTATTATTTTTTTGGTTTTTTGAGACAGTTTCTGAGTGTAGCCCTGGCTGTCCTGGAACTCATTCTGTAGACCAGGCTGACCTTGAACTCACAGAGATTCACCTGTCTCTGCCTTCTGATTGCTGGATTAAAGGCGTGTGCCACCACTACTGGCCTTATTTTTCTTTTTAATGGCACCTGTGAGGTATGTACACATGAGTGCAGTGCCTGGAAAAGTCAAAAGATGGAGCTTCCTGCTGTGGGTGCCAAGAACTAAGTCCAGTTCCCTGGAAGAGCAGCCAGAGCTCTTCACTGCTCTCCGGCCCCTGTTGGCTGATTTTTTTCATTGTTGGAGAGGGAACCTGGGCTTCATACACTCTGGGAACCCCTCTACTTTGGTATGTGCAGGCATGTACCTATATGAAGATGACTGAATTTATAAAATTATCCCACACTAGCTCAGAATTGATTATAATAAGAGGCTATTTATTTAGGGGGAGACTTACAGATTACAGTCCTCTGTATGAACAGGGAACAGGAACCTAATCCCTGCAGCGGGGAAGGGGGAAAAGTGTGTGCATTTATAGTATAAGAGGCCACGCCCAAGTGGGTGGGTAAATTAAAGGCTACTGGCTGAAGGAGTTCCTACAGCACCTCCCCATTTTGTTTAAATATGAGAGTTCTAAGCCTAATACAAAACTATATACAATAAGAACAAATATCAAGTATAAAAATTAGAATTACGGGGGCTTGGAGAGTTAAGAGCATTCTCTTTCAAAGGTCCTGAGTTCAGTTCCCAGCAACCACATGGTGGCTCACAACCATCTGTAATGGGTTCTGGTGCCCTTTTCTGGCCTGCAGGCATACACACAGAATATTGTATACATAATAAATAAATAAATATTTAAAAAATTAGAATTACAACCAGCATAAACAATATTAAGCAAGGAACATATGTTAAATGTTTCAATAATCATTCCATCCTAAGTAGTCTAAGTCTTGTATTAGAAATGGCTTGGTGGGCTGGAGAAATGGCTCAGAGGTTAAGAGCATTGACTGTTCTTCCAGAGGACCCCGGTTCAATTCCCAGCACCCACATAGCAGCTCACAACTGTCTGAAGATCCAGTGGTGGTTTACAACCATCTGTAATGAGACCTGGTGCCCTCTTCTGGCGTGCAGGGGTACATGCGGACAGAACACTGTACACAATAAATAAATCTTTTTAAAAAAAAAAAGAAAGAAAGTCCCATTTTACGGGCGGTGGTGGTGCACGCCATTAATCCTAGCACTCGGCAGGCAGAAGCAGGCAGATCTCTCTGAGTTCGAGGCCACCCTGGTCTACAAGAGCTAGTTCCAGGACAGGCTTTAAAGCTACAGAGAAACCCTATCACAAAAAAAAAAAAAAAAGAAAAAGAAATGGCTTGGCTAAGTCATAAGATAAAAGAAACTACGACTATCTAATCTTTAATCTGATTGAAAGCCTGAGAAGGGAAATACTATTACTTGAGTAGGCAGGAAGTGCAATCAAGCAGCTACCAAAATGTGCAGTAGGTGACAGAGACAACTGGCTGCCTGGGCAATCACCCAAGGTCTCATTTGCAATGATGAAGCTTAGCTTTGGCTAAGGTCTAGAATAACTGACAGACCATTTTCAGAGGCAGGGAAAAATTTCAGAACTGTCTTATCTTGTCAAGGTTTGGCAGTCTTTTTGCTTGTATCCTGCTTGTCCTGTCTGGACACCGTGCATTTTGTCAGTGGTTGAGACATGGGCAGTTCCTTGCCCAAAGTCCAGTTTTGCCAAGAAGAAAACAAGCTCCAAGTGGAGTGTCTTTGGTGCTGAACATTCTCTTGGGAATAGATTGGTACTGCCAGGAGCAATCGTGTCTCATGTCAACAGAACCCTAAGTTATTTAAAGGCCATATTCTTTTTTTATTGATATTTATTGAGTTCTACATTTTTCTCTGCTCCCCTCCCTGCCTCTCCCCTCCCCTCTTCAACCCTTCCCCAAGGTCCCCATGCTCACAATTTACTCAGATTTTGTCTTTTAATACTTTCTACTTCCCATGTAGATTGTATCTATGTAAGTCTCTCTTACTGTTTGTATTGTTGTCTGAGTTCTCTGGGATTGTGGTTTGTAGGCTGACTTTCTTTTCTTTATGTTTAAAAACCACCTATGAGTGAGTACATCAAAACACTGATGACAACTTATGCTGGACAGGTTGTGGGGTAAAGGGAACACTTCTGTATTGCTGGTGGGAATGCAACCCCTTTGGGTGTAAGTGTGGCAATTTCTAGAAAATTTCCTCAAGACCCAATAATACCACTTTTAGGTATATATCCAAAGGATGCTCAATCGTGCCACAAGGATATGTGCTTAACTATGTTCATATCAGCTTTGTTTGTCATAGCCAGAACCTGGAAACAACCTAAATGCCCCTTGACCGAAGAATGGATAAGAGAAATGTGGTACATTTACACAATGGAGTACTACACAGCAGAAAAAAATAACGACAGCTTGAATTTTGCAGGAAAATGGATGGAGCTAGAAAACATTATTTTGAGTGAGGTAACCCAGACACAGAAATACAATTATCACATGTACTCACTCATGGTGAGTACTCACTCATGGTGGCTTTTAAACATAAAGCAAAGAAAGCCAGCCTACAAACCACAATCCCAGAGAACTTAGACAACAATGAGGACACTAAGAGAGACTTACATAGATCTAATCTACATGGGAAGTAGAAAGTAGAAAAAGACAAAATCTCCTGAGTAAGGTGCATGGGGACCTTGAGGGAGGATTGAAGACGGGAGGGGAGAGGAAGGGAGGGGAGCAGAGAAAAATGTAGAGCTCAATAAATATCAATAAAAAAATTTAAAAAGAAAGTCATTCAGAGTCTGCAACCAGTCTCTCCTAACTTTTGCCTTTTGTGTTCTAATTTTCTGTAAACCTATTTAGTATCCTAAGTAGTTGACTGAATCTCCTCTGTATTTTTTTCAGGAGCAATTTGTAATTGCCATTAGGAGAAACTTTCTTTACTTCTTCAAACATTCTTTCTAAGGTATCTGCATTTGACTCAGATAGCAAAATGTCACCCATGTAATGGTAAATTATAGACTTAGGAAACTGTTTATGTATTATTTCCAATGGCTGACTTACAAAGTATTGACACAGGCTGGGGCTATTTAGCATTCCCTGTTGGAGGATGGTCCATTGGTATCTCCTACTAGGCTGAGAATTATAAGTAGGCACTGTGAAGGCAAATATTTCTCTGTCCTTTTCTTGTTAAGGTACAGTGAAGAAACAACCTTTTAATTCAATAACTTTAAGAGGCCATCCTTTTGGTAATAGAGAAGGCAGGGGAATTCCAGATTGTAGAAGGCCCATATGTTGGATAACCTTGTTAACAGCTCTTAGATCTGTCACCATCCTCCATTTTCCAGATTTCTTTTTAACAACAAATACAGGTGAATTCCAAGGGCTGATTGATTCTTTAATATGCTGAGTATCTAGCAGTTCCTGCACCAGCTGTTCTAAAGCCTGCAGTTTGTCTTATGTTAAAGGACATTGTTTAACCCATATTGGTTTTTCTCAGTTAACTATTTTGAAAGCCGTTAGTACTTCTGATGGTTTGCTACTTGCTTTGTGTTCTTGTACAGCCTGAATAACCTTAGTTTATAATACCTTATAATATCCTTCCCAGAAACATGAGTTTTGGGGACTTCAGGAATGTTAATCTGGGTATTCTGTTGCTGCAACAGGTCATGACCCCATAAATTCACTGCAATATTAGCTACATATGGCCTCAGCCTTCCTTTCTGTCCTTCTGGCCCTGTGCATTCAACCCACCTCGTGCTTTGTTTCACTTGAGATAGGATTCCAATACCTAGGAATTGAAATCTGCCTCTTGAAGAGGCCAATTTGGATACCAAAGTTCTGGAGTAATGGTCCTCACGTCTGTACCCGTGTCCAGTAATCCCTCAATGACAATGTTATTTATATGTACTCTTAGCTTTGGTCTTTGATAATTTATAGAAATCTTCCAAAATATATGCTTCTTATTTCCTACTGGAGTTTTTGATTCATCCTCCAGGTCTATTTTATCATCCAGAACAGTATGGTTTTTTACAGTAGGCACTGGATTTTTAAAAAAAAAAAATTTCTGGTGAGATATGTCCTTCACAGTGACTGGGAATGACTGGGACCACATTTGACCTGGGGGCCTGTGAGAGTTTCCCAGGCCTGTCTTTTGTTGATCTGCATTCATTGGTCCAATGTCGGCCTTTGCCACACCTCCTACATATTCCAGAAGGCTGAGCCATTCTCAGAGGAGATATTATTCCTAGGAATTCCTTTCCTACAATCCCTTCTCAGATATCCTATTCTATCACAATTAAAACATTTGTCATCGATGGCTCTTCATACCGTTGGAAATTGCTTATCCTACCCAAGCCTCAGTATTATAGTCAAATGTCTTAACATTCATTGTATGCAGGGTCCATTCATCCATTGGTGCTGATCTGACTTTTAAAGGTCCAAGTATCTTTTTGCATTCTAAGTTGGCATTTTCAAAATCCATATATTCAATAAGTACTTGTCTAGCTTCTGGGTCTGTTACTCCTATTTGCACAGCCTTAGTTAATCTTTGTAATCTTTTGTATTCTTTGGCCCTGTTTCACCCTGGCATATGATTCAATTCTCTTTCCTGATTCCTGAATCCTGTCCCAAGCATTTAAAGCTGCAGTGCAGTATAGGGATGAGGTGTGTTCATCATAAAGAGCCTGGGCCAAGAATTTGATCTCGGGAAGCCTCAAATCCTTTTTCTTTTCCCTATTGTTTTAAAATTTTTGCCTCTTCTTGCCTATAGCATTTCTATAGCATCTGGGTTCCATTTTCTAGGACCGCTGAGATTAATTGAAGCCAATGTGTGGGGTAGCCTTAGTGCTTGATGCCCACATTTTCACCATTTCCCAAACAAATGATGAACATAGGCCATAGACATTATTGTTTGCTTAATTTCCTTCAGATCACTCATTTCTATAGTTTGCCATGTATATTCTTTGACTACCTTAGGGTATTTTGTGCCAGATGGCTTCTCAGATGATATTACCAGATAGGCATCTAAACTCAAGGTAAGTCATCTGGGACTCTGGCACAGGATGAGGCTAAATGCTGTCCTTGTGCCTTCTCTCCCTGCTCATCTGTTCCAATAATTTCCTCAAACTTTTCAAATATTTTTACCACTACCTTTTGTAAAGTCTGAATCTCCAGTGTTCTCTTCTAGGGCCCTCATTGATTCATTTAGCTTCTGGTCCTCATTCTGCACATATGACTCCAAGGTATGAAATTTGTCCAGTAAGGATAATGTCTTATCCTTGGACATAATTTTGATGGCATGCATATTACTTTCCTGGATAGATACCCTATCTGTTAACCTCTCATAACTTTTAAATAGAGTCTAAGTGTTAAATTCAACAGCACGAATTCTTTGAGAAGATGTCTCAGCACCCTTCAACATTGACTGGATTTTGTTTGTCAAATTAATGTTAACCTTTCCAATAGTATTAATTTTTTCAACTAGTTGTTCATTATTAGTCTGTAAAGACTGTATCATTTCTAAAAGTGCCTCATTCTTTTTTTAATTTTAATTTTTATTTTATGTGCATTGGTGTTTAGCCTGCATGTGTGTCTACATGAAGATGTAAGATCCCTGGAATTGGAATTACAGTTGTGAGCTGCCATGTGGGTGCTGGGAATTGAATCTGAGTCCTCTGGAAGAACAGTCAGTACTCTTAACCACTCCAAGTGCCTCACTCTTGACTGTTATCAAACCATTTTCTTAGGGATATAATATAAAAAACAAAATCAAATAAATGGATGTATAAGGAAAATCACATAAGCCTAGCAGAATACCATTCATAATATAAGCAATAAGGCTATTAAATTCCCGAATGGATATATTGTCAGCAATCATACAACTTTCAAATTTATTAATTTACTTACCATCATTAGATCTCAGTAAATTGTTATAGGTGAAATAACAGCAGGTGTCATGGTTGCAGCCACGTGGTGGGGAGACATAACCAGTGGCCTTTCGGGACTGTTCATGCAGTTTTGGCTCCATGCATTGGTGCCTGGTTAAACACTGACAAATGTGCTTTGCTTCACAACTTTAGAGAAATTAAATAAACTGTACACAGAACAAGGAGCCCAGAGCTCGCGAGCAGGGAGCACAAACAAGGAGCTGTGGAAGCTGCTGCACAGCAGGGAAATTAGCAGGCAGGGGGAGGGGAACCTGAAAATTGCCAAGTTGCTGCATGGTAGCTCCCCTGTGACTGTGGCAAGGTTTGGCAAAGTGCTGCTAAGTAGGTGAAATCAAGCCAGCCAGGCAGGGGTGGGAGATCTTCTGGGTCATGGACCTTTTGTTCTTTTTTGGTCTATCCCTTTAGGTGTGGATTTGGGGTTCATGTGGGAGCCATATGAAGATGGAATTTATAAAATAATCCCACACTAGCTCAGAATTGAGTAAAATAAAGGATAATTTATTTGGGGGGTAAACTCACAGATCAAAGTCCTCTGCACAAATAGGGAACCAGAACTGAATCCAGAAGCAGACAGAGAGACAGAGAGACCATTTTATGTCGGCAATTATTGTAAAGAGGCCATACCCAAGTGGGTTGGTATCTTAAAGGCCATAGGTTGAAGAAGTTCCTGCAGCATCCATACACACACACAAGCTTGTGCCCATGCACAGACACATGTGTGTGCCCATACATACACACATGTGTGTGCCCATACACACACACACAGGTGTGTGCTCATACGAACCCACAGGTGTGTGTCCATACATACACACAGGTGTGTGTCCATACACAGACACAGGTGTGTGTCCATACACAGACACAGGTGTGTGTCCATACA
>JAQHUG010000456.1:876818-903578 GCA_028555095.1 Dicrostonyx torquatus | reverse complement strand
AGAAGGCCCAAGAGGTGCGAGCAGACCCGGGACAGCGTGGAACCAAGCTGACCATGCAGCGGCAGCACGCACGCGCGAGCATGCCCCGCCCCAGTTGAAAAAAAAAAAAAAAAAAAAAAAAAAAGCCCTCTCGAGGGGCGTGGTCATGAACGGCTCCACCCTGAGCGAAGCAAGCTAGTTTCCTTGTAGGCGCGCCCGAAAAGCCCCTGGGTGTGGTTCAGAGAGGCTCCTCCCCCTTCCCGAGCGTGGCCTAATTACTCGGGTCTTCAAAGGGATGCAATCCGCGCGCACTCCGGGCCTGAGCGTGCGGCCAGTACCGCTCTGCGATCCGAGCTCCTGCTTCCCCGGCGTGGTTTGCACGGAGACGGCGAACGGCGCGCGCTGCGGCCCCTGCCCTCCCGGCTACACAGGCAACGGCTCGTACTGCACCGACGTTAATGAGGTGCGCGGGCTACCCACACCCCTGCCGTCCTGACGCTACCCGGGTCGACCCCACCACAAACTCCTTCCATCCCGACGACCCCTTTATTCGCCGAGGGTGTCCTCCCTACCCTAACCCGGGGCGCAAATCCAGAAGACCTCACATCTACCCGGGGAGCTCCACCCAGGCTAACTCCATCACTGTCCCAGACGCACGCCTTGACCACGCCTTCTGCACCTACTAACGCCCACCCCGACGACCCCTTGGACGCTGTGGGTGGTTCTCCCCAACCATCCTCATCACTGGGTCTCGTTCGCCCGGACCACACGTCTACTTTGGAAAGTCGCCCTCCTCGAGCACCTGGCAATCGCCGCCGTGCCTGCACACCCCGTAGGCCACTTCCTCCCTCGGCTGGGGATGCTCGCACTCCAAGTTCATTTCCTCACCCCTAATGGGTCACAACCCCATGTCCATCAAGGCAAAGTCGTCTGCGACCCATGGGATCTCCATCCCGTGTGACACCCTACTCCAAGAACCGGCTGATGGCCCTGGCTGGGAACCAATCAATCAGGTCACGGTGGTGGCGCACGCCTTTACCCCCAGCTTTCTTTGAGTTCCGAGGCCAGCCTGGTCTACATGGTGTGTTCCAGGGCAGCCAGGGCTATGCAGAGACGCTGTCTCCAATAAAACAGAGCAAACAAACCCATGTCCAAATCCGGGAAGCCCCAAGGTGCGGCTCTCGAGGTTCAGCTTGGGGCCTCAAATTTTATGTGCTGCTTCCTCACAGTGCAATGCTCAACCCTGTTTCCCGCGCGTGCGGTGCGTCAATACCAGCCCTGGCTTTCACTGTGACGTCTGTCCGCCTGGGTACAGAGGCCCCACCCACGAGGGCGTGGGGCTGGCCTTCGCCAAGACCAACAAACAGGTTATGAGAGCATAAACCCGACATTTATGGTAGGAGGGAATGGAAGGCATTTTGTCCAAAAAACTCGGTCCACATCCTCATTCTAGCGAGGAAGTTCCTGAAGTCAGGGTGGACAGACAGGTCCTGGGTGAAACATGTGTCGTCTGACCGTGGTCTCCGTCTCTCAGGTTTGCACGGATATTAACGAGTGTGAGACCGGGCAACACAATTGCGTCCCAAACTCCGTGTGTGTCAACACCCGGGTAAGGAAGGCAGGGATGATGAGAATGACGCCAGTGAGGCGCGGGTGGGTGCCCCGTTGACTGACTGCGCCTGCGTACAGGGCTCCTTCCAGTGTGGCCCCTGCCAGCCCGGCTTCGTGGGTGACCAGACGTCAGGCTGCCAGCGGCGTGGGCAGCGCCTCTGTCCCGACCGGTCACCCAGCCCGTGCCATGAGAAAGCAGACTGTGTCCTGGAGCGCGACGGTTCGAGGTCGTGCGTGGTGAGTGCGGGCGCACAGGTCGGGGAGGAGGGGTCCCCGGGCTCGGACGTGCGTGGACATTAACACCGACTCCCCTGTGCAGTGTGCCATCGGCTGGGCCGGCAACGGGCTCCTCTGCGGTCGCGACACGGACCTGGACGGTTTCCCAGACGAGAAGCTGCCCTGCTCAGAGCGCCAGTGCCGCAAGGTGGGTGTGGCTTGGAGGGCGTGACCTGGAGGGCGTGGTGAATCCAGATATACACGCCCCCTCACTCGGCGTACCTGCTCCCTAGGATAACTGCGTGACCGTGCCCAACTCGGGGCAGGAGGACGTGGACCGCGACGGCATCGGAGACGCTTGCGACCCGGACGCGGACGGGGATGGAATCCCCAACGAGCAGGTAAATGTGAGAGGGCTCGTGGACGGGGCTTGGAGACGGCATGACCTCTAAGGTCCAGCTGGTTGTAAAGCTTCCGACGGAGGGGCGGGACCTACTTGGAGATGCGCAGATCTGGGAAGTGGTTTTGTTTCTTTTTCTTTTTAATTAATTAAGTAATTAATTAGCGTGTGTGTGTGTGTGTGTGTGTGTGTGCGCGCGCGCGCGCGCGCCTGCCAGTGTGACACCGTGTGTATGGATCAAATGGCTACTTGCAGGAAACGGTTCTCTCCTTACACTGAGTAAGCTCCGGGGAAATTGAATTAAAGCCTTTACTAGAGCGCCTATTCCTCTGCCTGTCAGTTGGGAAGCGATCTGTGCCCCCCCCCACATCTGACTTCACTTGCCCTGTCTTCTAGGACAACTGTCCGCTGGTTCGAAACCCAGACCAGCGCAACTCGGACAGCGATAAGTGGGGAGATGCTTGTGACAACTGCCGGTCTCAGAAGAATGATGACCAGAAAGATACAGACCAGGATGGCCAGGGCGATGCCTGCGATGACGACATTGATGGCGACCGTGAGCATGGCTGGGGAGTCGAGGGTGGGACCCATCTCTCGGTGGAAGTGCTTGAAGGCTTGGAAGATGAATAGTGACCCACCCTGATGTAGCTAAAGTCAAGCTGAGGGAAACAGGAAACCAGGACTGGGATACAGCGATGGAAAGGTCCTCTCTCTTGTCTACATCCAGGGGAAGCCTTTGACTTCTCTGTACCCAGTTCAGTATCCTAGACTGACTTAAACCTGGCCTTGAGATAGAGTATCTCTGTGTAGCCCTGGCTGTTCTAGCCCTGGCTGGCCTTAACTCAGAGATCCACCCACCTCTGCCTCTAGAGTGCCAAAGCAAAGAACATCTTTACTACATTTTAATCTATCATTTCTGTGTACATGCACCTGTGTGCGTGCATGTATGTGCATGAGGGTCATGGCACACATGTGGAGGTCAGAGGGCGACCTACATTGCAGGAGTGAGTTCTCTCTCAGGTGCCAGGGGTCAAACTCAGGCCAACCCCTTGGCATCAACTCGCCCCAGGCCTGACCCATGCTGCTCTGACATTGTCCTAACCTGGCCTTTCTTGGGATCCAGCCTCATTTCAATGATTTGTCTCAGGAATAAAAAATGTAGCTGACAACTGTCCCAGGGTGCCCAACGCTGACCAGAGTGACAGCGATGGTGATAGTGTTGGGGATGCATGTGACAACTGTCCCCAGAGAGACAACCCAGATCAGGTAGGCCACTTCCTAGGGGAGCCTTCCTGCCAAGGGCAACTGAGGGGTGGGAGTTCTTGGAAGGGAGGACAGCTTCTGTGTCCTCAGCCCTGACTGTGACTCCTAACCCCCTTGCAGAGAGATGTGGATCACGACTTTGTGGGCGATGCCTGTGACAGTGACCAGGACCAGTAAGTAGCCCTTGAGAAGGTGGCGGCTGAGTGGTGCATGACATCCCCTCCCACGGTCCCATCGTCCCACTCCTTCATTCTAGGGATGGGGATGGACACCAGGATTCCTGGGACAACTGCCCTATAGTGCCCAACAGCGCCCAGCAGGACTCAGACCACGATGGCAAGGGCGATGCCTGTGATGATGACGACGACAATGATGGAGTCCCTGACAACCAGGACAACTGCCGCCTGGTGCCCAACTCGGGCCAAGAGGACAGTGACCGTAAGAGCAGTGAGGGTATAGTTATTAGCTGATGTGGGCCTGGTCAGTAACAGGTGTGGGCGTGGCCAGCTTCTTGCGTGTGGAGGGAGAGGTGTCTGGTGCTGGCCATTGGAAGCGGCCTGAACTGAGCCCACAGTGGCAGTTCGTGTCCCACCTCCTTTCAGGGGATGGCGTGGGTGACGCGTGTCAGGGCGACTTTGACGCTGACAAGGTTGTAGACAAGATCGACGTGTGCCCTGAGAATGCGGAGGTCACTCTCACCGACTTCAGGGCCTTCCAGACCGTCGTGCTGGATCCCGAGGGGGACGCACAGATTGACCCCAACTGGGTGGTGCTCAATCAGGTGCGGCCAGGGGCCAAAGTGGATGTTAAGGAAGCCTGGGAGCCCTGAGCTCCCCTGAGACTCTTCCTTGTTCCTCCAACCTCCCCAGGGAATGGAGATCGTGCAGACTATGAACAGCGACCCTGGCCTAGCTGTGGGTGAGGCGGGGTGGGATTATGGGGGCGTGGCCACAAAGCAGGACCTGTCAGCCTAGTCTTGGGAAGGGTAGAGAAGAGGGGAGACAGAGAGGTGAGGTCAGATGGCAGGTTGCTGGAGCGGCCATAGGTGGGTTTCCATGGAGGGGCAGGGGTTGGTCTGGACCTGGGAAGGGTGGGGTTGCTGCTGTGGGTAGTGTCTTGGGGGCATGGCCTTGTAGGGAGTGGTTGTGGGAGGCCTGGCCCTTGAGCCAGGGGAATTTGGAATGCTTTAGGGTATGGCCAATGGTATGCTGGGTGTGGGGCCTTATCAGGAACCTAGGTTGGAAGTGAACCTAGTTCTCTGGAAGGACTGGGTGTCCAGAGCAAACAAGCTTTGGGAGGCCCCATTTCTCTCTCCCCTTCTACAGGTTACACAGCCTTCAATGGCGTAGACTTCGAGGGCACATTCCATGTGAACACGCTCACTGATGATGACTATGCTGGCTTCATCTTCGGCTACCAAGATAGCTCGAGTTTCTACGTGGTCATGTGGAAACAGATGGAGCAGACATACTGGCAGGCCAACCCCTTCCGGGCGGTGGCCGAACCAGGGATCCAACTCAAGGTGCTTGCTGCGCGGCGCCCTCTTGGTCCCCGTGCTGTGCCCTCTTGGTCCCCGTGCCCTACACACACTTTCCTTTCCCAACTTCACCCATTGTCCCACAGCCCTCAAAGTTGTCACTCACCCTCCCTCACTCACCCCCCACCCCACTCGTCAACCATCGCCACAGGCTCAAATCTTCCCACAAGCCCATGAATCCTCTTCCAGGAGGGCTGGGAAAAGTCCAAGCATGGGGACTGGAGTTTGGATTCTCCATAACCCACATAAATACTGGGTCTGCATGGCAGCCCACCTGTAACTCTAGCCTGAAAGGTAGAGACGGGCCCAGAGCAAGCTGGCTTGTGAGGCTAATCAGACTAGGGAGCCCTAGGCTTCACTGACAGACCCTGCTTTATAGAACAGGGCTGCAAACTCCTGAGGATGGCTATGACACCAACTCCCGTCCTCACCTCCATGAGCACACACTACACACATACATGTATGCAGTGAAAAACTGAAGATATATCCTGTCTCAGAAAGAAAGGAAGGAAGGAAGAAAAGCGAGAACGAGAGAGAGAGAGTACTCCCTTAGGACCACCTCATATACCTTTCAGCCCCCAAACCTTCACAGAACCCGAAATTTCCCTGGCTACTGCATATCCTCCTGCAGCCACCTGTAACAGGTGTGCAGGTTCTCTAGATGCCAGCTTATCCCAGCAGGCACCTGTAACCTACAAGCCAGCAAACCCAGAGGGTCCCCAGTCCAGAGACCGTAGACCCCCCTCCCTGTGACAGGCAGTCAAGTCTTCCACGGGTCCTGGGGAACAGCTCCGAAATGCACTGTGGCACACGGGGGACACAGCATCCCAGGTGCGGCTGCTGTGGAAGGATCCTCGCAACGTGGGCTGGAAGGATAAGACATCCTACCGCTGGTTCCTGCAGCACCGGCCTCAAGTTGGCTACATCAGGTGGGACTGCCCTGCAGTTGGTGAGGATACCCTGCTCCATTTGCAGCCTAGGCAGATGGTGCTGACTGGAACTGACAGGACCCCAGCACTTTTGTACAGGGCACCTAACACATTCCTACAGAAGGAAACTGAGGCAGGCTCTCCTGCTCCTGTTGTGACACCAGTCCTTATCTTTTAAGTGTGAGCCAGTGATGAAAGGGGTGAGCATGGGAACCCCATCTCACTGGTCCCACTCACAGGGTGCAGTTCTATGAGGGTCCTGAGCTAGTGGCTGACAGCAACGTGGTGCTGGACACGGCCATGCGTGGTGGTCGCCTGGGCGTCTTCTGCTTCTCCCAAGAGAACATCATCTGGGCTAACCTGCGCTACCGTTGCAATGGTGAGCCAGGGGCCAGCGGGGAGGACCCGGAAGGCTCCAGGAGGCATTCTCACCGGTGGCCTCTCAATCTACAGATACAATCCCTGAGGACTACAGGAGTCACCAGCTGCAGAGGGCCTAGGGAACTCAAGTGGGGCACTGCTGCCTGATGAACTGTGGTAGCCCGAGCTACAGGTGTCTGTGGGTCTGGCATCACTCTGGAGGGGTGTCTGGCCTGGGAAGGAGAGGCTAATAAAGTATGAATGTGGGGGACTGGGGGCTCTGGTCTCTGCTGCAGGGGGCCCAGATCTGTACTTTGGTCATTGAGATAGTCACTACATACTATTGATGCTGACACCCCTGGTATGCTCAGACGGGTATTCCAAGTTTGAAGAACTCCAAAGTCACTGAATGGCTCAGTGGGAGGTGTGCAAGGAGCCCAGGACTGTGTGGGGCTCAGACACAGAAGAACAAGGCATCCAGGATGGAGGAGGAAAAGAGGGAGAGGCCCAGACGAAAACATTGGGTTTTTATTACATTTCATTACAAAGGGCGCAAAAATACAAAGAAGCGTCTGCGCCAGGTGGGGTGGGCAGCCGTGCGTGCCCTGAGCAGCCTGACCCCCAACTGCAGTGTCCATGTGGATATCCATCCATGTGGATGTCATGGACATCCACAGTGGCAGAGTGCGCATGCTGGGGGCAGAGCCAGCGTGGGCACAGGGAGAGGGGTGTGGGACCAGCCATTTGCATATATCAGAGGGGCTGTTTCCTACCAAGGGGTGAGATATAGCCCGAGAACCAAAGCTGGCCTCTGGACTTAAGGCCACAGCTCTGTCCTCATGTCCCCCATGTGATCAGAACTGTTTGATCAGTTGGGATGGATTAGGCTGGACCTTGGTCACCCTGGGATTCTAAAGCGCCAAGAGATGGAGCGAGACCCTACTACATATGATGGATCTCCAGCCCCAAGGAAAGGCTGAGTCCAGAAGGTGCAGCTGACAAGGTCATGGAGCCCTGCAGTTGTCCCCACCCTGCCCAGAGAGTTGGGCCTGAGCCCAACAAGTTTGAAAAAGCAATGGAAGGGAAACTGAGGTTCAGAGGACCCCTTGCCATTGGGAGTACCCCAGCACCCAGGCTTGAGAGGGCACAGGTCCCTCCACCTTCTGCCCAAATGGGGAGACACAGCTATGACCAATGGGGTGGTGAGCATCTGTGCCACACTGAGGGCCATGCCTGAGACAGCAGTGATCAGGGGCTCCAAGTCATCTACCAGGAGATTCCTGAAGGAAGTAGGGACCCCAGGGGACAAGAAGAAAGGGTATAAAAAGGACTAGGTACCATCACACTTGAGGCAGGCCTTGGGGTCTGGAAAAGGCCACATCTACCTCCAGCAGCTCAGACCACACACAGACTCTGCACCATGGTGCCCTCACCTGGACACCTCTTGAGGGACAATAGGCAGGCCTAGGGCACAAATATACTCTGACCTGATGGGCCCATGCCTGTGCCACATAGTTCCACCAGGACCCTGACCCCACCAGCCCTCTCTATCTGCAGCTCTATTGAGCACAGAAATTCTCTTAGGAAAACCAGAAAACCCAGATGCAGTGAACTAACCCCATGCCCACTGTGTTAAGAACAGTGGTCAGCATTGGCACAGGGTGGCTGCATCCATACCTTCAGGCCCACTATGACGGCTGTCAGCCATCCTGGCATGCTGTGGGTGGCATGTGGGTCTCGCTAGGGACCCCTATAAGAGTCTTTCAAAGAGCTGCAGGCCAGGCTAAGCTCCCTGGCACTTAACGGTGTCACAGAGAAGGGACATTGACAGGGCCTTTCGCTGGAGGGGTCACAGAAATGGGCTGGGTGCAGCTGCCTCCCTCTGGAGGCTTGTGAGTGGATAACCACTGCCCCATGGGCTGAAACGGCGAGGTAAACTGAGGCATCTGAGCATAATGCTCCACTTTGTTCTGAAATGGGGAAATGGGTCAGACAGCCTCATAGCTGAGGCTCGGCTGAAGACGATGGCACATGGGTGAGGTCTGCGGGGAAAGACCAGGTGTCCAAACCTGTTCTGAGAAAGTATGGGTGTGGGCAGAGGTCTATGTACATGTTGCAGGGATCCCAGGGTAGCTGCTCCCAACACAGTTTGATGGGTTAGTATGTCATGTCACCAGCTGGGGGTCCCCACAGTCTTGAGCTTGGGATGGCTTGGCAATACTAGGCAAGATGACTAACATCTAGAAAAAGACTACCCCCAGGGGTACCCCTGCCACCAAGCCTCTAGACCTAGGGTGGGGGAGGGTGAGCCCATCCAGAACACGCAGGCACCTAACCCTTGGCTGGGGCCCCATCACCCCATCAAGGAACTTGGCAATGAGCGGAGTCACGCTAACACAGCTACATGCACACTCCTGGTTGCGGGGTGTTGAAAACCAGGCCACAAGCGTGAGGGAGTCACGGAGCCATGTCCCTCCTGCCCCAGCTCACTGAGAACCTGAAAGGCCGGGCCTTGCCCGACAACCGCCTCTGGCTCTCTACCTTGCTAAGGCTGTTTGCTCAGGCTCCAAGCACGTGTATTTTCTGTTCTGTTCTAAGACAGGGCCTCACACAGCTCAGGCAGGCCTCAATCCTCCTGCCTCCACCTCTCCAATGTAGGGTGACAGACAGCACCACCATGCATTTTCCTAATGAGGATGATGGTGATGTCCCTACTATTCCCTACAAACACACACCACGGTGACAGATAGGCCTGAGACCTGGACAGGTGAGCTGGACAAACCAATGCTATGTCCCCAAGTCCGTGGGAACAGGGTGGGCATGGTGACGGAGGGGCAGCGGCTTTCTCATGCAGGCAGTCACAGGATGGCTTGGGGAAAGACACACACAGTTCCCGTGCTCCCCAAGCCCCCAGCATGGGCAGTGGGGGAAATCACTGAGAAACAGTCAAGCAAAAGGCTTGACTGGTGGATAAAGGTGTATGACAGCGTCAAGTGTCAAGTTGTAACTCAGGGTCGTGGGGATTCAGAGTTTCCAGGCTAAAAGTGGCCCACAAAAACCAGCTCCCATCACAGAGTCTTAGCATAGAGATGGGGCAACCAGCCAACGACTTAGGCCTGGCTGGTGCCTTGGGGATGCTCAGAGGATTTGGGTTCTCCAGAGGTCCCCAGTGAAAGTCAAGGCCTGTTCCTAGAAATCTATTCTGTGGTTCTTACAGACAGTCTCACATCCAGTCCCCTCCTTGCCCGTCCAGCTATTTGGAGTTGAGAGTAAGTGCAGGTGAGTGACGTCTGGGTGTGCAGCCAGGCATCCCGGCTTGAAAAAGAAAAGAAAACAAAAGAAAAGAAAAAGGTCAAGGTGGGACTGGGGCTAACACATGCTTCCAGGCCAGCCACCAAACATTAAGGAAAAGCAAAACCCACAGGGTTTTGGCTGCCTGAATCTCAGGTCCTAAGCAGCAGTAAGGACCAATCACAAGATGGGAAGGAAGGATGAAAATTGGCAGGCAACCTATGACCCTCCATCTGCCCTGTATTTCAATGCTGGGAATTGTCTGGCAATAGGCAAAGGGTGCTTGAAAGAGGGTTGAGGAGGGGGACACTGGCTGCTTCAGTGGGCTCTGACCACACCACATTTGAACACAGGTCAACTGTCATGCTCTGAGACAGCTCAGGAATATAAAAGGCAGCCATCCAATAGTGTTTATTCTGCTCCGGGTCTGTCCCTTTGCTCTGTTGTCTTCGGCCTGGGCATGGTGGGCATGCGTGACCTGACCAGGACTGGGGTTGATGGTAGAGGAGGGGCAGGATGAAGAGAGGCAGTGACAGCTGAGAACAGTTGAATGGACGGTGCACCTCAGCCTCTGGGGCACTCCCACGCTCAGGCCCCAGCCCTGCCTGTGCAGCACATCTGGGAGTGACACTTTGGGTATCTTGGAAGTGGACCACTGATGAGGGCCCCATCATCCCTGACAAGGGGCCAGGGGGCGAGCGTGGGGGAAGTCCATGGGGGCCAGGCACTCACAGTCCCTGTGATCAGCCTAGCTCCAGCTGGACGGATAGATGGACAGATAGCTGGCCTGGTACACAGTGGCCTCACGCCAGGCATCAGGGAGGTGAACAACCAGGGTAGCGGCTGGCAGGGGGTGCTGGGCAGCATTGCAAGCTCAGAACCACAAGCTTGGCCGTTGGCAAAGGAGGACGGAACACTGCCATCCCCAGGTTTGGAGCGGCGCCGTCGGGGACTGACCAGCAGTGGGTGGCAAGCACGGCCACTCACAGGCGGTCCATTCGGAAGGTGTCCTCGGTGGCCGGGTCGGCTAGGACCATGTCAGGGTCATTCAACATATGAAGTCCATCCAGGGTCAGAGGGTCGATCTTCAGTTCATCCAGTGGGAACTGGTGGTCCGAGTCAAAGCTAACATCACTGACCCCTGCCAGTGTGCTGCTTAGGTCCTTAGAGAGGCTGGGGGGGGACTCTCCTGTCACTGTGGGGTGGGGACAAATGATAAGGCTTAGCCTTCATTCCAGGGAACCAGACACCTCCCACCAGTGTGGGGGGCAGCTCACCCCAGGAAAAGCTCTGCAGGGGCATCAGAGTATCTAAGGTTCATGATGAGGTAGACACTGGCATTGGTACCTACAGCCTGAGTTGGTCCAGTCCTGAGTACAGGTTGAGACCAGACACCTACAAAACCACATGCTTGGTGGCAGATGGCAGTGTGACCTGAAGGATACAACCTCCTGACTCAGGGTCTGAGGTGCATGGGTGACTCATGGCTTCATGGGTACTCCCTATGGAGATTTAGCTCTTTTTACCATCAGGGCCGTGCCTGGCCAGTTTCCAGGCCTGGAGACTCACTCATAGCCGTCCTTTTTTGGCTGGTGGGTGAGTCTATCAGACGGATGGGATTCTAAGCACAGAGCCCACCCTACAAGCCGCAGGGGTCCTAAGGATAAAGCTTCTACCTAGGGTGTGCTACAGAACCCACAGGCTGGGGTGACAGTATCCCTAACAGACCTAGATCATGCAGAAAGCGACCCCTTCCTCAGTGATTGTAAGAAAACGGGAAATAGATGAAGGAGACTTGGGGTGGGGTACCACTGGAGAAGCTGGGGTCTGGGCTAGATGGAGTGAGGTTTGGCCACACTGCTCTGTAGGATGGAAAGGCCTGTCCCCTGGATATGGGTGTGGGGATCTGCCAGCAAATGACAGAGTACTGGGTTGAAGTGTGACCAGCTTGGTCCTAAACAGAGGACCCCATGTATGGCAACACTCCCTGGCTGAAGATGAGGACTGGAACCCAGCGCAATGTGCAGAGAAGGGTACAGGGTGCACTGTGGGGAGACGGCTGGGGTGACGGGAGGTGAGGACAGAGAAAGGTGGAACCCCATCATGTTTGCAGGAACGTCACCTGCCTGGCAGGGTGGACTGTGAGGACACACACCTGTGAGGATGATGTCAGGGATCCCGCCGTGGCCTGTGTAACTGAGCTGCTGTGGGTCCTGCAGGCCTCCATGGCTCCCGCTCAGGCCCATCATGGCAGCCTGGGCATAGTTGAGTGTGGAGCCCGGGCTGTACAGGCTGCTGGGGCTGATGGCATTCTCCAGCATGTTGAACTGCTCCAGCTACGCAGGGACCAGGAGAGGCCGTGAGGACGATGAACAGGTACAGTTCCTCCCACCCACGGCCCTGCTGGCAAGGTGATGGATGGATGATGGACGGGCAAGTGCGACTCGAAGCCACCAAATCCTCCCAGGCTTCCCTTCCAGCAGAGCCTTTCATGCCACTGCCATGGGACAGTCAGAAGGGAGCTCCTGTAGGCTACACCAAGGACATGCCCTGGAGTTGGCTGGGACATGGACAAAAGGGCATACCTGCCCTTCCTCTCATGCCCTCAAACTCTACCCTGCAGGGTTCACAGAGGTCAAGGGAGATGTAGACAAGTCACCCTTGCCAGGGCTTTTGCTTTTACAGCCTGGCAGCAGGACAGGGGGCAGAGCAGTGAAGCCTAGGATGATACATAGGTCTCTGTGAAGCCTGGTCCTGTTGTGGTATGGCCGATAGGCCTGGGTACCCGCTCACCTGGCGGGACAGAGCATTGGCCTGCCTGGCTGTCATCTGCTGCTCATAGTACGCGTCCCCAAACACGCTGCCCAGGGTGGATGTGTGCTGCGGACAGAAAAGAGGCCTGCTGTGGTTGCAGCCTGAGACGCAGGGATGGGCGCTCATGAAGTTTGTGCTTCCCACAGCCCCTGGGTGGGATGAGACCCCTGGAGCCTCCTAGAGGGTGGGGTAACTGCCATTTACCTTGTGCCCTGATGCTGGGGTCCAGGGGTCCTCTGACAGCACTGCCCTATCCCTGGGTATAGGAAACAGCACTTCCTTCTTAGGGCAAGCAGGAACTGCGGGGAAGTGTTGGCTACTCCCGAAGCCGAGGACAGGCAGTGTGTACATTTGTGTTTGGGATACAGTGTGTTCTTGGGGAGACACGGAAATGGCACAGGACACAGTGAGGGACAAACCACTGCCAAGGGCTGACACCCTGGGCTCCGTGGGGCGCATTCCTATGACACTTGCCTTTTAGTCATGGCTAGCTGGGCTTTCAGGACCAGGCAGAAGGACAGGGGCTCTTTAGGAGCCATGGGACAGTCAAAAGGGAGCTCCTATAGGCTACACCAAGGACATGCCTAGAATTGGCTGGGACATGGACAAAAGGGCATGGATGGCCATAAATGTGGCAAAGTCACACCCAAGGCACCTAGAGTTATAGCTATCATGAGCCTGACAGGTCACTGAAGACGAGGACCGATTTTTCTTCTGTGACTGAGTGGCCAAAGAAGCCACCAGAGCCAGGCATTCCTGAATGTCCTGCGCAGCGCAGATGCCCAATGAGGTCCTAAGACACAGTGGCCACGGGCTGCCGGCTCAGCATGAACTTCCTCTAGGCTGATCCTAGTTCAGGATCCGGTTCCTGGGAGGAGAATCTCTCATGACAGACCCTGCTGCCCAAGTCCCACAGCCTCAGCAGCAGCTGAAGATTTTATTTAAGGGGGGGCAGGGCTATTTTGGGGTGCTGGGAATACTTCTGAGACGGGGGCTGACTCGGTCCCAGAGCGTTGTGAGGCTACCCTTGAGTAAGCAACTGAGGGTAGGGCTTCAATTCTAGCAGGAATCAGACCTGGGAGGATAAACACGACACCATGCTCAGAGGGGACACAGCAGGCATGAGAGGGCACAAGGCCAAGGCTCAGTGATCTGTCTAAGGCAATCCAACAGGAAGCCATATGTGGTCTAGGCCAGACACCTCTGGGTTCTGGAAAAACCTTTTGCCAAATTTGTCAAATACCCCAGGAATCCTGGCCTCACCAGCAAGAGACACTTGTTTTCCACATGAGCGAATGACAGGCACACAGGCTGAACAAGAAGGGATGAGCTGCCCATTCAGGACTAGGACAGCCTGCTTCCTTCTGGGACAAAGAATGTACCATATTGTTTTCAGAGAAGTGTGCAGCGGACTGCAGACTCCTCCTCTGTCATACCTGCTGCTGTGTCCTTGGAGCCCCAGAGCTCAGTGGGAATGGACTGGTGCTGACACCAGGTGGACTACAGGTGATGAAGCAGGAGGATGGCCACCACTGGGGACCTCACAGCCTCATCTCTGACTGGTGCTTCCTCTGGTTCTAGCCTGGAAGGAACCTATTGCCCCTGTACTGGGGCTAAGGAGACTTCAGTGCCTGGGGCATTACAAAGGACAATACAAGTCTCTCTGCCTGGTGGCATTTTAGGGTGGGGTGGCCCCCGGGATGGTGAGCCCCTGATAGAAAGGGGCCCAATGAGACTGAGCCACACCTCAACCCGGAATAGGGAACCAAGGAACCAGGCTGTGAGGAGTGGAGGGTGCTTTCTTATGCTGATCTGGGCCCGCAGGGCAAGGGCATCTGAGATGTGCTGCTCACTACACCAAGCCAGCAGAAAATCTGGAACTGGGCTGGTGTGCTGATGTGCACTGACATGCTGAGGCAGGAGGATTCAGAGTTTGAGGCCACTTGGGCTACACAGTGAATGAGGAGACAGCCTCTGCTGCATAAGACCTTGTCTCAAAAGCACAACCCAAGTAAAACAAACGTCGTATCAGCCAAGTGTGGTTACATACAGTCTACGGTATCAACAACTGAACCCAGGGGTGGAAGGAGAGGCAGAGCAGCTACCACAGACTGGCTGTGCCTGGACAGGCTACCCCTTGACCTTCACAGGCCTTGGAGTTTCAGGCTCCGGGGTCCTCTGAGTCACACAGTGGGGCTGTTCTGGCATCCTGAGAACCTTTGAGCAATGTGATGGGTAGCTTTGGAGCCATGGTTATCAACGGTGTAAGAAACTTCTGTGCCCTGTCCTGTGTCCTGCCTCCTTGGTGCAGGTGGCTACCTGGTGGGTGCACAGCCCTGGGCTGATGGAGAGGGCAGATGGCATGAAGTGGGTGACAGCATAGAAGAGCACTTGGCACATGGGAGAGGTGAGGTGGCACAAGACAAGGGGAGGGGCCCTTACTTGCGGGGAACTTCCAGGGGAGAAGCCTTGATTGGAGACTGGAGAGGTGGGAGACTGGTTGGCTGGTGAGCCTGCGCTTGTGCGGTACTGCAGAGCCGGGGCCTGTGATGACAGACAGGCCAGGGTTCGCTGACTCCTGCACTGGCCCAACAAACCCCAGCCTGATGCCTGGACCCTCAACAATGGATGCCACACATGGAATCCACCTTAAGCTCTGAGGTGGAGGATCTGACTGACGTAGCTTCCCGAGGGCACACGGAGGGCGGCAGGACCCCACCTGGAGCCCACAGCAGGGACTCCTGTCAGATGCAAAACCCTTGCACACCCACCTGACACATTTGTACATCCACACAGTAATCCACACACTCCTATAAGCACACCACATGAACATATATACAAATGACACTTACCTGAATAAGCCCACCCATTAATAAACACACTCTATTCACGAACATACATAAAACACCCACAAATACATTTGCACACACTACCCATCTACACCCCCACAAACACTCTTGCACACATCAGAGCATGCATTGTTTACATTAACACATGCATGTGTATGTGTGTGCACATCCATGCATACATCTCAGCATCCACAACACTATGCCTCACACTTAGACATGTGCACAGACACACATTACACACCTGCTGCATGAACCCCAGTGTGCTGGAATTCACACACGTACACACCCACTCAAACCTCCACCCCATACACTGGGCAGGAACAGCAGCTTCACAGGCAGGGGATGGTCTTCTGCCCCTATACCCCTTGGCAGCCCGTCCTGGCAAGGCCCCTCCCCGCCCCCGTATCTGCAGCAACACACTGGGGCTAAAGAGAACTGCAGTGAGCACATGACATGAGATGCAATCCTACAGGGACCAGTCTGCCTAGGTCACATCCTCAGAGCAGGGCCTGAATTCTGACCACACTCCAGCCCAGAGGCTGTGTGCATTCACAGGGCTTTCTGGGTCCTCTTAGTCTCAGACTCTTGCTATTGGTGAGGCTCAGCCTTCCCAGAGTATTTAGTGGCCCTGTGTAAGCAGGCTGGGGAGGGGTCAAGCCCAGATGGGTATAGAGGAAGGGTACTCAATCAGCAGGATAGTCACGGGGTGAGGCCAGATTGGTCTCAGAGCTGGCAAGGAAGGGTGATATAAAGAATGCCCATGAGCTGTGAGGCCACCCAGGTCCACTGTCCCTGGAGGCCAGAAGTCCCTGGGGTAGGGGCCAAACTCTGTTGATTCTCCTTGTCTGGCTGGAGCATGGTGCCACCCCCAGTCCCTGAATGGAGACTTCCATCTGGGCTCCCTGGGCAGGTTCCCTGTGAGGCTCAGCCTCCTACTTGCTGTGTCACCTGAACAACACATTCAGGTCAGGACTGAAATGGAAAATGGTAAGAGCTCAGTGTTCCCAAATGGGTCCTCCCATGTGGCTGAACAGAAGGACCTGTCACCCCTATATTCATCAAGGAACAGAGGTCAGGGGCTAAAGGGGTCCAGCTTAGCACCTGTCTCTTCAACCTGAATTTGGAGCCCATGATCTCCCTCCTGCCTGGGCCTCTCAGTGCAATCCAGTCCCCTTGACTTGCCACAGCAAGAGGGCAGCTGTGAGTGGGGTAATCTTGAGTGGAGTCTGGGATCAGTGATCCGTTTTCCAGCTATACACTGTGACTGCCTCAGCTTAGACAATGTAAGCAGGAAGCCCCACTGCGTGCCCAGGGACCCTCTCAGGCTTACCGAGGTGGCGTCGATCCCCATAGGTGACTGGCCGGGGTTCTCTGCAGGAGACTGGGGGAGAGTGGACGGTACAGTGACTGAGAGCGGTGGCAGCTGGGGCCCTCTTGTCAGGCTGGCACTGGGCAGCAGTGGGCCACCCTGGGGGAGGCCCACGGACACCTGTGGGGGCGGTGGCTGCTGTTGCGACACAGGCGGAGGAGGAGGTGGTGGCTGGGGCTGTGGGGGAGGCTGCTGAGTACCAGCCTGGGTGAAGAAGGCATAGGGCAGCTGTTGCTCCAGGGACAGGGTGTCCATGGCCACGGCCTGCAGTAGAAGACAAGGATGAGACACTGGATCCTCGGTGCCGGCAGCGGCAAGGGAGGAACTCTATGGGTCTGATCCCAACAGTCTGCTCTCCCTAGAGCAAGGAGGCCACACTCAGTGAGTGTGGCATAAAAATAAACAGAGAGGCCCTGGGCAGGGGTGCACACTTGCCATTCAGCACTCAGGAGATGAGGCAGGGGGATCACTTTCTGCCCAGTGACTAAGATGCCTGCTGATGGCCCTAACACCACTCCAAGACCATTCATTTAGCCAGGAAGGGTGACAGAGGAGGTAGGGACAGAGGATGATTAACGCAAGGTCATTCTCAGTCCCTCAGGCTACATGAACCTTGTTTCAAAAACAAACAAAAATACTCCAAAATAAATACTATAAAAACACTGAATTGTGGTTAGCTGTGGTGCATGCTTTTAATCCCAGCACTCAGGAGGTAGAGGCAAGTGAATCTCTCTTAAGTTTGAGGCCAGTCTGGTCTACAGAGTGAGTTCCAGGACAGTCATGGCAACATAGACAGTGAGACCCTGTCTCAAAAAAGCAAAACCAACCAACAAAAAAACTCAATGGCTTGTACAGTTTCTGCCTGAAATTCTGTCGATGAACAGCACAAATTGCTGACGTGGGACTTGAGAGAGCTGGCTGCTTTTGCAGAGAACCTGTGTTTGGGTCTCAAACCCACATGACAGCTCACAGTCACCTCTAGTTCCAGTCCAAGGAACCTGATGCCTTCTCGTGTCCAAGGGAACCTGCATGCACACGAGATACACTCACACACATACACACACACACTAAATACATAAACAAATAAACTGGTCACAACAGAACCATGATCCGGATCCTAAAGACCAGGGGTAAGGGAGGAGTTGGGGATTCCCATGTTCCCCACCCACCTCGCCCTCGCACCTGAGTGATGGGTGACAGCGGGGACAGGGTGGGTGACACCTGCTGGGCCTGTTGCCTCCTGGCCTCTGTGCTCAGGGACAGCGGGCTGATGACTGCTGGCCGGTGCTGTGGAGAAGAGCTGGGGGTGCTCACACCTACAAAGGAAGAAGGGCACTAAGGAGAGGCGGTCACATGGGCACAGCCCAGCTGTCAGAGAAAACTAAGTGGGCCTGCATGTGGTGACACCCAGGATGGGCCTCTGAGGAAGGCTGTTCCATCAGGACCCACCCTGGGTCCCCCAGTCCAGCAGCCTACTTTCTTCTTCTTGAGTTCAGCAGCTGAAGAGAGGCGTATGCCCCAGCCCAGATAATCAGCACTAGCCCCATGTAACCAATCAGAACCTGTCTTGGGATCTTAGACATTATCTCTGGGAGTGCTGCCCATCAAAGCCCTGTCAACCTCTGGTGACAGGGACAGTGGTTGTGTGCCCCTACCCAGCCATCCTGATGTGTCCTGGCTTTAGAAGATAATGTCCTTCCCTACTGGTGCATATCTATATTTATTAAGATTTATTTATTTATGTATTTAATGTGTGAGTGTTTTTCCTCAAATGTATGTCTGTGTGCTCAATGACAGTGGAGGACAAAAGAGGGCATCAGATTTCCTACAGGTGTGAATGGCTGTGAGTCATCATGTGGGTGCTGGGAACTAAACTTAGGTCCTCACAAGGGCAACAATTGTTCGTAATTGCTGAGCCATCTCTCCAGTCCCTTGTTTGTTCATTTTGTCTTTCAAGACAGGGTTTCTCTATGTATATCCCTGGCTGTCCTGGAATTTGCTCTGTAGACCTGGCTATCCTCAAACTCAGAGATCCACCTGCCTCTGCCTCTCAAGTGCTGGGATTAAAGGCATGTGCCACCACTGCCGGGCCTCTTTTTATATTTTCATTTTTTTCTTTTGAGAAAGGGTTTTGTGTAGCTTAGGCTGTTCTCAAGCTGGCTGTGTAGTGAGAATGACCTTGAACTCCTGAGATGCTGTTTTTGTTGTAACAGGGCCTGGACCCAGGGGCTCTGTGCATGGTAGGCAGCACTCTGTCAACTGAGCTGGAAGCACTGTACCAAATGAGCTTCAAGTCACTACTGCTTAATACAGGGCTATCCTGGAACTCACTAGGTAGTCCAGGCTAGCTCCTGCCCGTCTCCCAGTGCTAGGATCTCAGGCCTGTGTCACCACAGCCCATATACCTTTTTGGCTTTGCTCAAATTTGGCAATTCCATCCTTAGGGTTTCTCTAATGCCAGGGCCCTTCCAAGCATGTTCTTTCCTGCTAAGTCACCTCTTAACAACCTAGCAACCTTCATCCACATCCTCTGACACCTTCAGGGTGATGGAGCTCCCCACACCCCCTCACCAAGGCTGACACCTTCAGGGTGATGGAGCTCCCCACACCCCCTTACCAAGGCTGACACCTTCAGGGTGATGGAGCTCCCCACACCCCCTTACCAAGGCTGCTTGAAGTGAAACCAGACTCTGCCCCAGCCCTGCCTTAGGGTGACATGCCCGCAGCTGCCAGGGTTTCTGCAGGTCTCTCAGCCCCTTCCGTCACCCCCTCCTGCCCTGAAGGCTCTGATCCCTGAATTCTATGGCAATGAGGGACCTGGGTGAGATCAAGGGCACAAGGCAGAGTTGGGGGCCTGATCCTCATCCTGAGCACCAAGACAAGCAGGCCACAGGGGAACCCTGAGGACCAGCACTTGACACCTCCCTCCTTCATGTTCCCAGCCGACTGCTTCAGGGGCCAGCAGATGTTAACAGCGCCCTCAGGCGGTCACTGTGAGGTCCCAGTGAGGGTTCGAGCATAGGAAGGACTAGGCACCATTAGAGCCAGGTGAGAGTGCTTGAGTCACCAGGAGATCAGGGCCTGCCTACCCTGGCACCTGATCCACCTTGTTCCTGAAGCTGGGTGGGTGGGAGCACAGCAGTATTCCCAGGAGAGATGAAAGGACAAAGGGCCTTTGTGCCCTAGGCAGGTGCTTGTGGGCAGACTGCACTTTCCCTCAGATCCTGGTGGTCATTGCTTCTACCCAGCACTGGGGTGGGTGGGGGTGGCTCCTCTGCTCCAGTGGCAGAACTGGGTGCTGTCTGGGAGGCCACAACTCTAGGCTGCTGCCTTATTCTGAGTGACAGCCCTTCCAGTGTCTGTTGGGCAGAAGAGACGCCTGCTACTCAGATCAGAGCACATGCTGGGCCGGAGGCAGGAGCTCAGTGAGAAGCAATGTATGGGCTGGAGAGATGGCTCAGTACACTGGCTGCTCTTGTAGAGAGCCTCGGTTTAGTTCCCAGCACCCACACAGGCTCACAAACATCTGTCACTCCAGTCCCAGGGGACCCTATGGCCTCTTCTGACCTCCAAGAGCACCAGTCACATGTGGCACAGAGACATGCAGACAGGCAAAACACTCTCATACATAAATCTAAATATAATTTAAAAAAATAAGTAGATGTGGAAGGCTGGGACTTGACTGCTAAGAAGTGCTCGTAGCTCAACCAGTAGACTACTTGCCTAGAACGCACAAGGGTGCCGGGCGGTGGTGGCGCACGCCTTTAATCCCAGCACTCGGGAGGCAGAGGCAGGCGGATCTCTGTGAGTTCGAGACCAGCCTGGTCTACAAGAGCTAGTTCCAGCACAGGCTCCAAAGCCACAGAGAAACCCTGTCTCGAAAAACCAAAAAAAAAAAAAAAGAGGTCTGCTTTAGTCCCTAGTGCCACATACACCGGACAGAGTGGGGAATGCCTACATCCCACACTTGGGAGGGAGCTGGAGAGGTACGAGGATTAGGGCTTTGAGGTCATGCCCAAGTATACTGCAAGTTCTAGCCCAGTCTGGGCTACATGAGACCCTATCTTCAAAAAAACACAACAGACCGGGTGGTGGTGGCACACCCCTTTTAATCCCAGCACTCTGGGAGGCAGAGGCAGGTGATCTCTGTGAGTTCAAGGCCAGCCTGGTCTACAGAGTGAGTTCCAGGACAGCCAGGGCTATACAATAAGTCCTTGTCTCAACTCCCCCATCCCATTTTTAAAAGTGCTGCTTGAGTGTGGGGCATGTGTAGGCACGTGTGGGTGGCCGTGGGGACTGAAAGTGTGGGGCATGTGTAGGCACGTGTGGGTGGCCGTGGGGACTGAAAGAACTGAGCACAGGTCTTCAGGCTTGGTTCACCTGCCTTTACCTAGCTCACCATCCCCAAGGCTTTATCTTTTTTAAAATTTCTTATTTACTTTGAGACAGGGTCTCAATGTGTAGCCCTGCCTGGCCTAGCACTCCTTATGTAGACCAGGCTGGCCTAGCACTCCCTATGTAGACCAGGCTGGCCTAGCACTCCCTCTGTAGACCAGGCTGGCCTAGCACTCCCTCTGTAGACCAGGCTGGCCTAGCACTCCCTCTGTAGACCAGGCTGGCCTAGCACTCCCTATGTAGACCAGGCTGGCCTAGCACTCCCTATGTAGACCAGGCTGGCCTAGCACTCCCTATGTAGACCAGGCTGGCCTCGAACTCACAGAGATCCATCTGCCTCTGTCTCCCCAGTGCTGGGATTAAAGGCATATTTCATCATACCTGTCCCCGGCTTGATTTTAAAAAATGAATTCAAAGTAATAAGCATGAGTGCACACACATGTGTGCACGTGCACACACACATACACATACACTCACACACAGAGAGACACACATTGTGGGCTACAGAAATCACACGGTCAGCTGGTGTGTTTGGCCCTGGCCTTCTGGTCATGAACACAAGGGTATTTTTAATCCTTGCCTAAGCAGTACACCCAGAGAGGCCAGATGGGCGGGCAAACCACATGGGCACCCTGCTGGCGGGTTCCTCTTCCCAGCCTGGATCAGCTATGGAGCAGAGCCAGCTGGAGGGGAAGTCTGGGCTGGGGAAGGGAGGGCAGGCTGGCCAGGTGGCGTGGCCTGGCCCTGGCATGCAAGCCCTGCTGGTGGGGCCCTGCAGGCCTCTACAGTATAGTCGGCAGGCTCCATTGTGTACTGGTCTGCAGACAAGGTGCAGCAGGGACCATGGTCCCCTAGCTCCTCCCCCTTACCAGGATCTGGCTGTGGAGTGGGGAGGTGGGGACTGTCTGTTTGCCAGGGTCTGGCTCAATCTAAAAGTGCCCAGAAAACGAAGTCCTTGTGAAGGGGAGAGGCTGGCTCGTAACCACACATGGTACATATTACGGGGGTAGGGTTGGCCAACCCAGTGGGCCAGCAACAATGTCACATAAGCTATTTCCCTGTGCTTGTTTACACTGTAATTGAAGCAGCTGCTAGAGAGCCCTGGAGCAGGAGATGCAAGAGAGAAGAGCATGGCGGCCTCTGTGCAGGGCTGAGGCCCCCTGCTTCTGAACACCTGGACCCTCCCTGTGCCGTGGGCCTCGCAGCTGGGCACTTACAGGCACATGATCAGGCTGTGAAGACTGAGGGTCCCGTTCTCGAGACCCTGGAGGCCTAGGAAAGGGTCCAGTGAGGTAGTGTGTATGGCTCGGTGGTAAAGCGCTGGTTGAGTACGCATGGGTGGGCCCAGTTCTGTCGTTAGCATCTGTGGACCTGATACAAGGCCCCAGGCTTTGGTCCCAGCATCAGGTATCCACAAGACCCTCGCCTTCAATCTCGGGAAATAAACACACGCAGGCACACAATACCAGCATTGTCTGACCTGTGAGTCCCCTGTGTGCTGACATTATGACAAGCACGGAGGTCCCTGTTCTCCAATCCCCTATCAATCCTGCCTAAGGGGTCACAGGACTCCTTAGCAGCCCTCAACCTCAGGTTTGGAGAGCAGCTCCAGAGAGAGGCCACCTGTGCATCCATCCCTACCCTTCAGGTGTCCTGCCATCTGTCCTAATCCATGTTGCAATTCACAGTGCTTACAGCTTGAGGGGGACACAGGCCCAAACCAAGGGAGGCTGAAGCAGAGTGAAAGGTGCCAGCTGGGGCCGTGTGAGTGACCAGGAGAGCGAGGGCCACACTCAGGGCAAAGGCCCTCTACTGAGCAGGTGCAACCAGCTGTAGGTTAGGGCTGGGGATGGTCAGAAGTAGAGGCTGAGTAGGGTCAGTCACATGGCGGGGCTGACCCTTAATGAATAGGTGGTAAAAATAAAATGAGCAGGAGAAGCAGTGGTGGGTCCAACTGGGAGCCAGTGGGATGGGCAATGAGAAGCTGGAGCCTGGAACAGGCCAAGGGGTAGAGCTTGTGAAAGGTGAGGGTGGCCAGAACACTGGCTGTTCCTCTGGAGGATCCAGGGTCAGCTCCCAGCATGCACCTGTAACTCCAGATCCAAGGATTCAGCACCCTCTTCTGTCCTCAGAAAGTACTGTGCATACATGGTGCACAGTCATACATGTGGGCAAAACACCCATACACATATTTTTTTTTAATTTAAAAAAAAAAAAAACAGGCCGGGCGGTGGTGGCGCACACCTTTAATCCCAGCACTCGGGAGGCAGAGACAGGTGGATCTTTGTGAGTTCGAGACCAGCCTGGTCTACAAGAGCTAGTTCCAGGATAGGCTCCAAAGCCACAGAGAAACCCTGTCTTGAAAAAACCCAAACCAAACCAAACCAAAACAAACAAACAAAAAAAAAAAACAGGTGAGCTTGGAAGGGACAAGCCAAAATGTCACTAGCAAATGAAGTCAAAGGTTTTAGGGCTCCCTGCTGGCTCCCAGATGGTCCCTGAAGCTGAGCACTGCACAACACTACCCTAAAGTCATTGCTTGATTCCTAGAGGCAATGCTCACCTTCCCACCCCAGGACCTTTGCTGTCCCCTATGGGGCTCTGGGTGTAGGTGTGTCCCTCTTAGTCCCATGAACTCCTCACTCCAGTGCATGCTACTGCGGGACTGCGGGATGCGGACAGCATGGGAGCCTTACCCTGACCAGTGCTGCTGAGGCCCAGATGTGCAAGGCTGCCGGTGCTGCTAGAGCTGGTGAGAGCAGGGAACGGGGGCTCCTCAGGATCCAGCGGCGTCGGGAGTGGGGAGGGAAAATGGGTGTTGGTGAGGTCAGGGAGGGAACCCCCTGTGTTGTGGGTAGCGGGGATCAGGGCTGCTGTGCTCTCCTGCTCTGCAGATGGGAAGATGCTGGGGAGGCAGATGGGGACAGGACGTGAGGTCTGGGACTGTGACTAACTGGCCAGCCATGCGACCCCAGGACAACTGCAGTGGGACAGGAGGGGACTGAGGGGATCAGTGGATACAAAAAAAAACACCCCTAGGTGAGCCGTGAACATGACAAGACCCCAGGCTGGAAGAAGAGCTGTCGACAGGGATAATGACAGGCCAAGACCTCATGGGTACCCACTGGTGGCATGCTCATTTTCTCCCCTGCAAACAGGTACAGACTTGGAGATAAAAAAGCCCTGGAAACAGAGTGGGGGGCGCCACACTTACTTGATCCCAGGAACCTCGCAGGACTTGGGCCTGGAACCCGTCTGAAAGAGAGTAGAGCAGACGGTGTGTGGCAGGCACAGCTGTCTGTATGCTGAGCCCAGTGCTGTGCCCTTCCCTGCTTCCCCTGCCCAGGACCAGCAACCATGCGACGACACAGGGGGCCTCTGAGGAGCCCAGGGCAGGGTCAGGAGATGTAAAGATCTCACATCCTCCCCAGATCCTGTATCTGCTCTTGGGGATGGTCACAGCAGAGCAGGCTGTGGCACTGGGGACTCCTGGCTACCTGTGGACTCTGAGATCCTAGTCCTCTAGGGGGCAGTGCTGCAGACTAGGTGCAGACCAGAGGGATGAAGGGCAGGCAGGCAGCAGCTGGGGGCTTCCCTGAGGCTGGCATGTGACCAGCAGATTTGCTATATTATGGGACTTCAGCTGGAGAAGTCTTAGAAAAGCTTTCTGGGCCAGTAATATGGTTCAACCAGTAAAGGAGCTTGCCACATAGGCTCATGGTCTAAGTTCAATCCCAGGACCCACATGGCAGGAGATACCCAACTCCTAAAGTTGTTCTCTTTCCTCCACGCACATGCCAGGGTATACACACACAAGCACATGCTCATGCACACACACACACACACACACACACACACACACACACAGAGTCACATACACAATACAGTTTAAAAAATGTAATAATAAGAAAAAAAGACATGTCCCATGGTCTCAGAGACCCTAATGGCTTTCTTAGCTATATGATGGTGCCCCCAGGTCTCTGAACATATATTCATTCTTCTCTTATAGTTTTATTTCGGCACACTGTCATGGAGCCTAGGCTGGTTGCAAACTCCGGCTCCTCCTGCCTCAGCCTCAGGTACTGAGATGAAGTGAGCCACACCAGATCAGCTGTGTGACAGGCCACGTCCACCCTACTTCTGAACTGAGCCAAGAGTTTAGAGCTGTTTGGATGATCAGAAATTCTTTTCTTTTTGTTTATTTTGGTTTTGGTTTAAGACGTTTCTCTATGTAGCCCTGGCTGTCCTGAAACTGTAGACCAGGCTGTCCTCTAACTCACAGAGATCCACCTGCTTCTGCTTCCCTGTTGGATTAAAAGTGTGCAACACCACATAGGGCAGACTCGCTCTCTCCAGTGTTGGGAATGGAATCCATACATGCTAGGCAAGCATGCTACCCGAGTCACAGCCCCAGCTTCCCTTTTATTTTGAAAGAAAAAGATCCATTTATGTTTTTAATGTGTATTTGCCTGCAAGTATGAATGTGTGCCTGGTGTGTACGGAGTCAGAAGACAGCAATCGTTCCTTGGACCTCAACACAGATGGTTCTAAGTCCCCTTCTGGGTGCTGGGAACCAAACCTGGGTCCTCTGAAAGAACTGTTGAGTTGTATCTTTTCCTTTTTAACATTTAGTATTTGTGTGCACATGTGTGCGTGTGTGTGCGTGTGTGTGTGTGTGGTCTGGGCACGCTTGTGCCATTATAGGTACGTGGAAGTCAGAGGTCAACTTGAGGGAGTTGGTCCTCTCTCTCTCCCATATGGGTCCTAGAGACAGAACTAGTTCACAGGTTCGGTGGCAAACGGCCCTGCAGGGCCCTCACCAGTCCTGCTTCTGCTCTCCTGTCTGGGCCTGGTCACAGTGTGCTGAGGTCTCAGCTGGGACAATGTCTGTCCTCTTCACCACTGTGACTAGTCATGGATGTTAACGTTTGAGCTGTTTCTAGGCAGGCTGACAGGTCTGCTGTTAATGTCAATGCCTGGGTGCCAGTCAAGCTGAACGAGGGCCCCACATTGCGGAAGATGGAGCCACTTCAACAAGCCACCCAGTCACTTGTTTCTAGGCTGGGTTGGAGAAAAGGCCAGCCCATCCTGTGGCTCTTACCTTCTTTGAGTCCCACGACTGCTTAGAAAGGGTCTTGTCCGTCTCGGACCGGGTCTCCTCCATGCCTGGGACGGTGAGCAGTAAGACTGGATGTGGGGGAGAGAAGGGTCAGGAAGCCATGACTGCAGAGCCAAGACCTCAGGGTCACACTGAGTGCACGGCCCTGACAGTAAATTCAGGGGTCTGACTCAAGTTGTGAAAGAAAGCCCTGCACGCCTTGGCTGCAAAGGCCAGCAGACAAGCTGAGGCTCACCCTTCCCCTGCCTCCATGTCAAGTCCCCAGTAGCTAAGCCAGACCTGGGTCCCCAACACTGGTGACAGATTCTGACCCTGTTGCTGATGCTATCTGGGATTTAACCAATCTGCCCAGAGGGGGCAGCGAGCCTGAGGAGAGCAGAGATGTCAGAGGGGACCTCAGGCTGGCCAGTGGGTGAGCTTCGAGGGGACTGATGGGGGTCTGAGGGTGAGGTGGGTGGACATTGCTTGCTTTGCCTGAAGCCTGCCTTAGTCATGGTGAAGGTATAATTCTGTTCTGTTTTGCAGTGCTGGGGATAGACCCGGGGCCCTGCAACACTGGAGGAAGCTGGGGATAGACCCGGGGCCCTGCAACACTGGGGGAAGCTGGGGATAGACCCGGGGCCCTGCA